>VUQJ01015417.1:28384-47043 GCA_015108635.1 Andinoacara biseriatus | reverse complement strand
TTTTTCTCGCCATCTTCCTTTCACTGTGGTCCCTTTAAAAAAAAAAAAAACTCTACTTCTTTTTCTGCTGCTGGTGGTTTTTGAAGCTTTTATGCCAATATATTCAAAAGCAAATCTGAGTGTTTGCCTTAATGATTCATACATAAACATTTGCAAAATTGTTGGATTCCTGATATTGGCAGTGTCAAGGAGGAGCAGCCATATCTTAAACCAAACCCCACAAGGTTAAAAAAAAAAGGCAAGCAATGCAATTTTAAATAAGATAATGGCTCACTTAGCAAGTGTGTGAGCTGGAATCTTGTGTTTTTATATATTTTAAGAAATATACACTATTTTTGGCTGTAATGCAATATCTCTTGTGAGGTCACTTTGCCACGTTTAAAGCCAATTTTACAATTAAAGCCTTAATCAATGTACAGTAAATACTGCCTGATGCCAGCGTATATGACATAAATCATTGGCTCACTGCTTGTCCAAAGAACTTCAAGAGAAAATACTTCACATAGGTATATAAATAATGTTTGGGTGTTTGAGTGGTTTCCACATGTACAAATACCCTCAGTGCCTGCAGGCTAGTTTGGCCTCCATGGACCTCTTTTCATTTTTTGCCTATAGAGTTAATGTACGTGATTTATATGGACAGAGGTTTGCCACCTCTCCTTACGCAGTCTTCCATATCACTGAGCTGCGAGCATGAATTTCTTCTTTAATTGATTGTAATTTTGTCATGTGACAGCTAGTCACCACAGGAGTTGATTTCATTACAAACTTTAAAGAAAGAAAGAAAAAAAAAAAACTCCAGAGTTAGCCAGAGGGAGGATTAAGGCTGTCCGTAGCCATTACACTGGCATTAAAGCAGATTCCCTCTCATTCAAATACAGCCTTTCCATCCTCAGTTTGAATCCCATCTTTCTTACACCCACCCTTCCTTTTTTTCTCTGTCCACACTGATTTGGTGATATCATCGACTGGGCTTGCATAATCTTCCCGTAGGGACTTTTCTTCAGTACAAAGAGAGGGTTTTCTTTTTTACCCCTCTTTTGCACTGTATCACGAAGAATGCGGTTTCACAAACAAATAGGTTTGTGCAGGCAATATGACATAAAACTCATATGAATGAGATTAGATTAATCACAGCTTTTGTGTTTGGGGGCAAGTTTGGAATCCCTCAGTCAGTGAAATAAAGAAAATAATCTTACTCAACAGGGAGAATCTGTTTTTATCAGGAGATGTATTTGGCATGAACGCTTCAATCTGTCTTCTATCTTCCATCTGCGATGCATGATATATGATGCTTTTATCCATCACTCTTTACTAGTACTTACTTACTGCACACATTTTCACCACAGAGTTGTAACCAGACCTTAAACTATGACCGTGTTACCTTGTGTGAGGAAAATTGATTCTCATGACATTGGCAATATCATAATCTAGAGGGAGTACATTGTGCCAGACCTCAAGCTGTGAATTTGAAGCCAAACCACACACTGTCCTATAAAAATCTTCTGGCCAACAGGCACAGCTTCTGAGGTGTTTGGGTTGTGAAAATATAGATATTTTGTCCGAACCTGCTAACCTGCTTTTTTGAAAATTCCTCTCAACTGCTATTTTTTCTCACAAAGATGGCATGCATTGTCTGATGACACGCTAACATCATACTACACTGACTGCTTGCTAGCTTTTAAAGCTTCTAAGACTGCATCTTCTTTTTCCTCTGCACCACTTTAGATCCTTTTGTAGATGTTTGCAGAGCTGATGTTTGTAGATCTGATTGAAGGTAGTAGACAGTGACAGGCTAATCCAATCAAATGTTTTAACTGCTGCTCTTTTTCAAGTAGTTTCCAAAGTTTATTTCCCACATTGTTCTGTGTAATTGTGGTTTTCAGGTAAAGTGTTTATACCTACTTATATCTTCATGCAATAATATATATTATAATATTAAACTGAGTGAAAGTGATAATAATATTGTAGTGATGACATGAGGGAAATGTCAGTACCTGAGTTATTGCCTCTGCAGAGTTGGACCAGTTTGAGCTCATTGTTTTAGTTGCACAAAACAAAACAAAACCGTACAGACTCATAAAAAAAACCAGTCCTGTCAGTCTATAAACATCTACTTACATGTACCAGCCTCAGGTGAAATGGCAGATGGCCAGAGTAAACAGGTCTTTATCAAACCTTTGACCATGCAGACAGAAACAGAATTTTATTTATGAATATGTTCTCCAACGGGACTTTCCCAAGTTGCTTTGTTTGTGTTGGAAGTGAGCAACCTCCGCCAAACAGACGGGAACAGCTGCTAAAGTGTAAAACAAGTTACACTAATATTGCTTTTGAGATTTTCTGGTCATTATTGTTCAAAAAAAATATTTTCAGATAGGTTGAACTCTTAATGAAATGCAGTTGTATTGTTGGAAATTCTGTGATATTCATGAGTTAGACATGCAAGTCACAGTCTAAACTCATGAACACAGATGCTTAGCATTTCATTAGTGTGCATGTCATCTCATAAAAGTTGGCCTCTATTCTTTTTCACGAAATCTGTTAAAGAACAGAACCGCGCATCATCTTTAAAATAAATAACTCTTGAAATCTGCTCCTTTAGAAGCCTCAGGATGAGCTGACTGCTCATACAAATGTACATTCGTGCGTATTCACTGATAGATACACGCTCAGAACAAACACATTCCCTTACAGAGCAATGATGTCAGCTCCACTCTATTTTTAGACTATTGTTTGTAGCCTAGTGATATATCAAGTTCATATCAGCAGCACAAGAAAACACTGGGGCAGCACCAACCAGATGGAGACTAATGACCCTCGCCTTTAATGGGCCAGGAGTAGCCTGAAGCTTTGAAACGTAGGTGTCACATCAGAATAATCATAGCTTTTTCACATGTAGACCAAATCATAAAATCTGGAGAAAGTAACAAAGAAGGCTTCTGTAGCCAGAATTCTTTGTGGCATCGCTGAGCAGGGCACAGAATCAGTAGAGCTACTTGGTGAAAACATGTCATGTTTCATTGTGCCTTCACTGGGGAAAAAACTCCAAGGGTCGAAAGAATGACTCCATAAGCAAAAATGTCCTGTTTTTGCTTTCCAAAACTAAGAAACTCACACTCTCCATATGAATTAAAGTGCACGTGACTTTGTATCCTCATGAAGTTGTCGTAATGCTATGAGCACCCCCATTCAGAGAGACAGGGTGAAGTCATTATAGCTCTAAGTCGATCTGGATTATAGGTTTTAGCAGAGCAAAGGAAGGTTGAGCATTAATTATGATTATTTCCTATACTGGCTCTTTATTTTGTTATGCCAGTCCTGCAAAATATGGATTATGACAGTCATACCAGTGCAGCTTTCCACCTGCTTTTAGTGTTGGCAGAGGAACATCGTACTGTATGTGCGAAGGTTCAGGAGTTTATTATTGTCTCGATCACTTGCTGTGAGTTTTAGCTCTGTTTTGAGGGTCTGTGTTTATTTTGTGTCAGTAATAGTGGCTTCCTGTGGCACCGCAAAATACTATGAGATAAAAATCTCTTCATGGATTTTTTTTTTCATTGCTTGTATTATCGTTTGCACAGAAAAACAGATAATGTGACTTTGGAAATAACAGATCAGTACCTTACGTTAGTCTTGCTGTTTGTGAGCAAGATTACCGTAAACATCAACTACCAAGCAAAATTTAATGAAACTTTATCAAGAGGTGGAGCACTGACTCGTTAGGAGGACTTATTAAATTTGATGCAGTTCCATATCACAATAAGGTTTTTTTTTTTATTGACCTGATAGGCCTTATATCTACACTTCATTTTGGCTTGGCCTCACTGGCAGTCACTTTCTGTGCCAGTGTGGTTAAGTCAAAAGCTGGCACATAAGAATGTTACTCAACTTTGTATAGAAAATCTAGACTTCATGAGAGTAATTCCATTTTATGTTGGAGTTGTTCTTGGAGATCTGTGCACAGATGTTATGCAATGGGATACTCACCTGTGGGGAGCTGCAAAGGCACGTTTTCACACTACCCAAGTCGGGCTTTAGCACTTTTGCAGTCATGAGTCTTGAGTCACTCTGTAATTCTGTCACGCTGTAACAGCCCCGCTCTTTGTTTGTCGCCGTTCTCACGCCCCTGCTCAAGGGGTCACACCACTGAGACTTACATACAGGCCCGAAGTCAGCTCAGCCATTCTTTATTTTGTGTGTGCAAGACACACACACACACACACACACGCTTGCATAATAAAAAGTACAAAGTTGACACACTGTCATAAGTCAACTTGTGAGGATCCTTTACTACAAGTCTTCTTTTTTAACTGCAGTGTTTTGAACAATTGCTTTAAATGTAGAATGTCATTTTTATGTGCACAAGTATGTGTGTGTACTGTATGTGTGTGTAACAGAGAGAATTGGTTGCCTGTGTGCAGCTCTGACCAATATGGATAAATGATGATGCAGGCATTGCTAGGACCAGGGGAAGAGTTGTGATTGAGAAATATTGTTGCAGTCTTTCATTCCCCTTTTTCTCACACTCTCATTTATTTATTTTTTGCTTCTGTCTGTATTTATAATGTTTGTCTCTATCTGTGGTCTGGCTCGCTGTCTGTCTCTGTGCTGTTATTGTGGTCAGTGTGGTGGTGAATTGACATTGTAGTAGGGTAGTAGATGACCAAGAGGAACGATGAGTCATTACATGGGTAACGATGCCAATGTTCTGTATGTTTTCCTGGCAACAGTTTGAGCAGAATTCCTCCAGCATAAAAACGCTAAAACAAACTAAAATGCCAAACTGCTATCTGTAGTTTGCCCTGTGACTGCATGAGTTGAAACTGAAGGTACATCCTGTTGCTTTTCTTTCTTTCTTTTTTTTCTGTGCTGCAGAATATTTTCCCGTCCTTTGGGAGACAGCAGACAGGTCTCTAAAGGAAAGGAGGAATGTTATCAAATGGTACCATATCAAAAGCCCTGTCATTACCAGAATCCTCCACTGTCAGAGTGTGAATTAGAAAGGGCCTCTTTCAGACCAGAAGTTTTTTGAAGTTCCCTGGTAACTCATTTCTGAACATGTAATATTAAGAAAAAATTTAATTTTTGGAAAGGTCAAGCGAGTAATATGCAAGAACTTAGTTTCTGCAGTTGATTAAAAAAAAATGTAGTTCCTTCCTTGGTGAAAACATGGCAAACATCAAACTTTGGAGTGACGTAGCTCTGTGTAATATTAATAGAGTTTTGCCCTTTGAGTCAATTTTATGCCTCTCTAATCTTAAGATGGAGGAAGGAGACCATAATTATACAGGAGTGTTGAGAACTCATCTGTTTTTGCGCACAAACTCAGAATTTCAAAAATGTAATTCAGTACAGTGTCCCAGGTTTACTGCGTTGACTGCATTTAGTGCTTCTGTGTTTGGTGGCAGTAAACAAATTACGGACTCACCGGTTAGAAAGAGCTTTATTTGCTTGCCATGCATTATAGTCCCTTGTGCAGAGGCAGAAAATGACTGCGACACAATGCCAGTAATAAATATCTCAGGAGCCAGGCAAGTGCGGACAACAAACCTGACTGGATAAACAGCATAGAAATCTCATTGCGCTTCTTCCCAGGCAAGATAAATACATACCGAAGCTATATCGGAACGATTTTAATACCGAACCCCGCTCCTCCAACAACTTAATTCTCTCCTTTCCTTCACCATTCAGATCTTCCTCAATGACCAAAATAAAGTCTTTTGTGCAACTGCTACTTCCCACATTACTTCTTCACTCTTCTCCTTTTCAGTACCGCTGGGTTTCTCCTAATGTTTACTTATTCCCTTTTATTCTTCAACAGGGTGAGTGGTCAGTTGATATTTAATATTGCATACTATACGTTGTTGAAGAATGTGATATAGGGTATGAAACTGTGGGTTTATAGTACAAGAGATTTGGCGTCTATTTCAGTCATTTGTCAGAACATGCTAAAAGGAACAGTAGCACAAACCTGTGTGCGCACAAAATCATCCAGGGACATGCTCCCACTCACACCACTCTACAGGTGTCTCCCATCCTCACAAACACATAAATACACACACACACACACACACACACACACAATGTATTTTTGTGGTCCATTGTGACAGTCTGTGTCACAGATTTAATTTCTTCCACCATCTGCTGGCTGGAGGCCCAGCATCATAGATCATATCCAGTCTGACAGAAACAAACTGCATCTGTCTATGCATGCTTCTCCCAAGGACTTGCACAATATGGCAAGGTGGAATCACTCTCCTGGCCACCCAGTCTGCATCCTTGCATCCTTGCTTCCAAGGACTCGGAGATTATAAGTAGGACAAGTAAATTTTTAAGAGTAAAAACATGTTTATTGTGCTCACTGTTTAAGAGACCATAGAAAATTGAGGGAAAAAACTAACAAACAAACAGAAGCCTATTATCATAGAAAATTACCTTGAAAACTCCCAACAAAAACACTGTTTATGTGTTTGTGTTTCTGCCATTAGTACCACAGATTATCCCCTTTTCTTTAGCTAGCCTTCTTTGTTCAGTGCACACAAACAAATCTGATGAACTGCTATAGATTTATGGGTGTGCAAGTCATAAACTTTAAGAATCACCGTCTGTTTGTGTGATCAATAATAAAAAAAACAACAACAAAGTCAGCTGGTAAGCAGATTTCTGAATATTTAAAAAAAAAAAAAGGTTATTGTATATGATTTGGAATATGAATGCCATGATCTATTAGTAACTTACAGTTACCGGTCAAATTGACATTGATCGATTGATCTTTCCCTTGAGATTTATTTGACACTGGACTCAATTTTTTATGTTACATGTAAGTCATCTGGATGGAGTCATTTTTGCTTTGAGGCAGCCTTTAATCATCTGTACTTGTCCATCAATTGCTCCATGCTTTTGGCAAGCTGTATCTGCAATGTCTGGTATGTCTGCACCATCATTACTGATCTTGTCTATGCCCTCGGGGGCTCGAGAGAGAGGAAGGAGGTGGCAGAGGATAGCATAGAGAACCAGACAAGTCAAACATTTATTACTGCAAAAACGATGTTGTTTTTTTGCTGTATTTATTTGAATGTTTTGTTGTTGGGCAGTTAAGTGAATTTCACCTGTTCTTTAATATCTGCCTGCTCATTACAGCTTTTGGCTGCTTTCAGCCACTTTGTACAGTGTAGAAAACATATCATTTTGTATTAAACCTCAAAACACAGCTGCCGAGTGCCCTAATGACTCGAGCCAATTTACATTTCTCTAATTTACTTCATAACTTCAACTACAGTGCTAAAAATTCGATATCATGACAGATGTTAAGAAAAGACTAATGCTGGATGCACTTTCAAAGCATGTTTTAATGTGTCTGAGCTTTTCTCCCAGAGAACACATTTGCTCAGTTTCTAAGCTCAAGATGCAGGCAAAACAAAATGGATAAACAAATGCAGGCATCAAAACTCCTCTTATTTTCTTTTTTACCTGTTATATCCAATAAAAATGTTCTTTTTTTTATCTCTTGTGTAGATAACTATGCAGGGTGGACACAGTAAACATACCACTGCCCTGCAATAAATACGTCTTTAGAGGTGACACTGGGGAAAACAGGAACAGCTCATATTGTGATATATGTATATCTAGGCCAGAGACAATAGCCATAAAACATCACAGAGTAATCTCCTTTAATGTTATTAACTTCCTAGCATTTGTTCCAAAGTTACCACCTCAGATTGATTCTGTTTTATGGCATCATAGCTTGTACATTGAAACTTCGTTGCATCTGGCTGCTGCCACACCCTGACTGAGACCAGAGCTGTAACCTGTCACTGTATTAAACATGGAGTTATGGCCTTTCATGATTGTCAGGACGTATTGCACTTCTCATCTGGACATTTTCCTCTGGATTTCAGAAGATATTGGAGATGTGACAAGACATGTGCATCCGTTTATGTCTGTCCATTGTCAAGAAGAGACAGGGATATCTGTGAATTGTCATCGTTTATTAAATATCTGCCACAAACGGCTGCAGCTGGCTTTTATCATTCAATTGCAGACTTTACTGAAAATTTGTTTGTGGGATCATGGCCATAGTGAATAGCGTAATTTTCCTTGAATGCATACATTCGGTCTGTTTCCTTCGTTGGTGGTTAGGTCATCTTTTTTTGCCGTGTTAGTCGATGTACTTGTAAGTGTGTCCTTCTTATTATCTGAGCCCAAAACACGTTTTTATTGTAGTGTCATGTCTCAAGCTAAACCAGACGAGAGGCCAGCTGGGAGAGTAAGTCAGGCTTCAAAATGTGATGAAACAGTAACATTTATCCAGGAATATAAGGTGTCTCGCTGAATATAAATGAAAACTGTCACTCACTGAATCAAATTGATATTTGAAAAGTCAAATGCAAGCTAATGGGTACTTATACCCGAGCGCTCTGAGCCCTGCAGACACCTATAGCGTAATTTTGCATCAAATCAATTTGCTTTATGCTGATTGTGTGCTTTTGTTAAAAAATAAAAAAATGTGTTTTATGCTTGACAAAAGTTCAAAATCTCAGCCAAGCTTGTTGGCATTCTATGTTGTTTTTGTCTTATAAAGTTAATAAAGATCCCTGCTGTATTTAATAGCTTCTTCGTGTCCATGTGAAAAAGCATGACATTAGAAATTGTAAATTAGATATTGGCTGAAATGACTACATGTGGTTTATTGACTTTGTGCAGACCTTGGAGCAAAATTGCTTTTATTTCTGAGCTTTCTAACAAATACTTCATATAACTATCCCTACTTCATAATTGTATATTATGTTGGTTGGTATAGTATAAATGGTGTCATCCAGACGCTTTGATGTTGGTGACAGAGAAAGCTGTTTGGGTCTGTCTTTGTCTGTCTGTGAGTCACGCAATACCAATGATTAGACAACACACAGACACCAGAAACACAAGAAAATCCTTCTACAATGGAAAACAAGTAACAATCTAATATAAAAACCTTGAAAACTGATTTACTTTTATGGTCTATCTTAGCCCACAGTTTTGGAAGTGTTGTATTGAAGTGTGTCCTTTTTCAATAGCGTGTCTTAAATGTTTTGGTTTCTCATTTATTTATTACAGTGTACCTTAAAAATTAAAAAAACATAATCTCAACAAAAATGTCACCTAACTTTTTTTTTTTACAGCATCTGTGCTTTTTTTAAATTGGAATAGCAGTTAAAACAATACAGTCCATCCAAAAAGGAAACAAAAAAAACACCTCATGTGTTTGTTTCCTTTAACTGACTAACTCCACCCTGCTGGGTCTCTACCTTTACACGTAGCACCAGCTAAGTCCACCTCACAGCTCTATAAGCCAATGAGTCAACAGCTCCCCAGGCCCTGACTGGCTATGGATGGATAGGCTGGCTGCTTGTCAGGGGGTTCTAATACCTACACTCAATGAGCTGGCTAATGGGAGTCCTTTCACCCTGACCCCTTTTCCTCACACATTTATACACCAAGCCCTCTTGGCTTATCCACTGGGCCACGCAGGGCAGGGGAGAAGGGCTTGACTCACTATCAGCCTTATAGGCCGGCTTTAAGCTTCACATTTTCCCCATGTTTAAGAGGAATAGTCCCATTCTGGCATAGTCCCATTTCCCTCTAAGCTTCTAAGCTGTGTTTTTCAAGGTTGTAGTTTATTGGTCTGCTTGCTGCTGTCAAAGGCTTCATTGGTTTTGCATGGATTACATCTCTGTTTATATTTTTAACGTGTTTTGTAAGGAATGGATCACTGAACATGCATGTATAGGTGTGCACTCAGTGTTGGGGCATGTTCACAACAAGCAGTCAGGTGAGCCTAACATATTAAGGTAAACTTATGCTTTTACCTTATTCTTGACTTTGTCTTTCCTGATGGTGTTAAAGCTGGTGATTAAACCAACTCCAGGAAATGGTAGATGGTGTGTTAATTACTGTAGGCATATAAATGTGTGAATCTAATCAGCCTTAAAACACACTCTGCATGAAAACTGCATCTGCAGAATTGATACCAGCTGTTTCAAGCGGAAGGTCGTGTTTGTCTTGGCTCTTTGTTACTGTTGGCGGTTGATGAAGTTACTGCAGTTTCGCTTCTTCTGAGGTTAGACAGGATAGCATGGAAAGCAGGGAGTGGAGGTGAATGACATACAGAGATGGTATTGGGCAAACTCAAACGCAGGCCTCGGGCATATAGGTTGCCTGCTCAACCAGGTGAACTATGATGGCGCCCCGTTTTGACTACTTCTGCAAACCTCTACATTATCAGTGTTGAGGCTGTCGACATTGACTCACAGACTCTGTGTATTATTCATTATCTCTGAGTGAGAGAATAAGTAAAGGCTGTCACAGGAGCCCAGTCAGTGAGGATTTAATTAACAGAACCTGCCACATTCCACTACATCCAGTGCCTTTCTCAGAACTCATAAAAGCCATCCCTATCTCCGATAATTACACTAAACATGCCACAATAAAACTCTGCTGATGATTAATATGAGTTGTTGAGAGGATCAATTAATTCATTTATTTGCAAACCGTTGCACTGCTTCTTTTTGTACAGCAATTTCATTAACCGTCACGCTTTCTGATTTTTGGTCCCGTTCTTGTTTTTTTTTCTTTTTTTTTTCTTTTCTTTCCCCCCCATGACACCTGGAGGAATAGCCTGTCTTATTAGCCGCATCGCATTACTGCAGACATTTACCATGAGCCCTCAGGTTTTTCCATCTTAGAGGCAGTTACATTAAAATAAGTAGTAAACCACAAACCGTGTAGTCTGTAATACCATAATCTCAAGGGTCTTCAATCAAACTCCTGTTAGTAGGACCACAAGGCACGAGGAAGAGCTGTAATATCAAAATGAAAGCCTACAGCTGTGCTACTCATATTGCGCAGTCAATGGAGGATGTGATTCTGTGCAGCAGTGCTTGTCCCAGAAGGTGACTCGGTCAGCATAACCATGTGAAATCAGAAGACCACCCTTGGGTTGCAGTAATGGGTCAGAGGCCAGGGTGATGTACTAACTGGTGCGCCGCAGCATAAATAACAGGCACGGGGCATCTGGCAGGGCCGTAGATCATACTGACGACAGTGGAAGTATGATATCAGATGGGAGAAAGAGGGAGAAGTAGAGATAAATAGGAAAGAGGAGCGAGAGAGATGATAAAAAGAGAGGGAGGGAAGGAAGGAGTAGGGGGGTGGGATTAGATGACTGTTATTGATTATCTGCCTGTAGGCGAGGAAGTAAGGCCAAATGTTCTGCTCAGCCAGACAAAAAAGTGTATTATTTCAAAGGTCATGGCATGCATTACGGTCTTTTTACTTCGAGTAGAGTTGGATAAACAGCTGAATAACTACGCAGTGATATACTGCCACTAGCATGTAGTGTATTAGCAACCACATTTGCAGTGTTTTTGTTATGGCTAAATTTTTGTGATGGTCCGTTGAATGCAGGTGTGTCTGTTGTGCAGCTCATATGTCCTAAGGGACTATTTGTTTTAACGCGCTGCTATCTCCATAGCAACTGCCGTAACACCTGGTCTAAGAGAGAGCGTGCTAGAGCCAGTTGACTTGACAAAATGTTCACATAGATTTTAATGCACATTTCAGTATGAATTTCCCACCCGTCTGATGCCAACTATAGGAAGCCGACGTATCTGTCTGTCTAGTGTCTGAAGTTGTCGCGTAATAAAGCACAGCGTCACTAGTCACACCATCCATCTGTAAATATAAGTTGTTTGGTTATACTTTGCATCCTTTGTTTTCAGTCTTGCTATTCTTTCCTTTGGAGATTTTCACTATTTCCATTTCATTACAACAGTATTACATCAATGGCCTCCTTTGATGTTGGGGTGTGCCGTATTATCCCTACTGAGGAGACCTCTATAGTGGGAGCTCTGCCAGCTAGTATTCCTCTGAAGAGCAGGAAAGACCTGCTCACATGCCCTTCATGGCACAACACGTGAGAAAGCCCTGTACCCTCTGTTGTTTTGCAAGTCAAAAGCACAAGAGTAGTTACAAATTAGTCACTGCCTGTTTGTCACCAAATTTCACACTCCGATCTCATACAAGGTCAAAGTCTACTAAGTAATTGGAGATGATACAGCTGTGCCAGTTGTTACTGTAACTTAAAAATGCTCTTATCTCCCAATTTCTGCCCATTACTGCTGTCCACCAGAGTGTGTCACCGCCATTACATTTGCAGTTTCACGTTTTCTATGTGGACTTTGAAACACAGTCGGCACCCTTCGATTCACAGAGCTCTTTCGGTTGAATTTGTGCTAGTTTGACTTTCTGTTTGTACCTTCTGCTGGCGCTGGCACTTCTCTCACACTTCCGCGTCTGAGACAGATGCAAATGTCTGTCTCACGTCTGTCGATGTTCTCGGCTGAAAACAGCTGGAGGCCATGTGCTTTGTTTCTGCAGACTGCTCATCTGCCTTTTGGTGCCAAATTGACTCAAGACTAGTTGAGACATAGACAACTGTCTTAGCACTATATTTAGTTTCACCCACAGGTTGGACTGCCAGAAAAGGTGAACAATTAAGAAAAGAAGTGGAAATTGGAAACACTGAGATGATAATCGTTGTTGTTCTCAGGCCAAAACAAATGCCGTAAAATAGATTCCTTTGTCAAACATTTAGCCATCACTTAAGTGTCAAAAGCTACAACTTTTCACACTGAAGAATGAAATGGATAAAATGGCCTTTTGTATTCTCTGTAAAGGCAGAGCAGTGCTGAAGCTCAAACAGGATAGATTTTAGAGTAGTAATATTTCATGAGGCAAGTGGCTGTGTGGCTGCCACTGTGGTCTTTTGGTTCACATTATCAAAGCAGACTTCACCTTTAATTGATATCATCCCTCAGTTGGCAACAGGCACATGTGGAAATCATAAAGGCTTAATTTCTTTTTTGAAATGAGATCAGCTGAGATCCATAAGCTAAGGACCCTCGGAAAGGCTCACTCTTTAGCCTTCCTTTCTTAAGGCAAACAGTCATGCTGAATTTGAATAACTATTGATACAGCACATACTGATTTAACTCCTGATCATGTTGTAGGAATAACTGTAAAACAGCTTCTCTCTTGTGTAATCCTCAAAACATTCATAGCAGCACAACACATTCGCCCACATCTTGTACTTAGGGCTATAAGGAGGAAGATACCAGGGCACACAGAAATGGAAATGAGGCAGGCATTCAAGTCTTGTATCTTGTGCCACTATGTCAGGGCTCCCCTGTTACAAAGGAAGCGGGGTGTCTGGAGTGTTTTCCCCCATTGAGATGAGTGTGTTTGGGTTGTGGGAAAAGCGCTGGCTGACGTTAGTGCGGGATTGAGCTCCAGCAGCCTCCCAGTGGGACAAGAGGACAGGGATGGGTCTCTTTCAGCGGGGCTCTGATTAGACCCATCGCCCTAGCTGCCACGCTCCACTCGCACTGGTAATTGGAGCTGGCAGGAGGTTGGCATGCAACCCTCCTCTGCCCCCTCCTCTTCTCCTCCTTTTCCCACTCCTTTTTAGTTTTTTTCCCCCTCATCTCTTATCTAAATCTTACTTCACCTGCCTATGGCTGTTGCAGAGGCATTCCTTCTTGACACAAGAGTTTATGATTACACTTTTCTTAATTTGACTAATTAACATAGCGCTAGTGCCTCTTCTCTTAATAAATTATTTTGCCAATGTTTCTCCATGCCTTTTGTGCATAATCAAAACACCCACTGCTATTCTAATTGAGGAGTACAACCACAAAACCACATTAAGTGGTCCCCTTCTGCCCATGTGCTGCGATAACCATTGTGGACTATACAGTAAGTTCATCTGCTAAGCTGCTTGCATTGCAGTATGACTCTGTGCGTGATAAAGTGCTGTTGAGAGAACAATGGGCCTATTTATTTTCACAACATGGAAGAACCTGTTCACGCATACCCAGATTTGCATGTTGTGCCTGTGCGACAGGGCCTCTGGCCTTACTCGGGATGTTTCTGCTGTTTTTTTGTTAACTCTGTCATATTAAACACATTATAAATTAAACAAAGTTGCCGTAAATTGCACTGATTTTTTTCTCTTCGGTATGCAGCACTACATTAGATCAGTGGCAGAATAAAGGTTTGTACCCAGCATGCGGGATTGCAGATTGTTAAGTCTGCATACAAACTGAATAAATTACTAATGCAGCCCTTAGATTAAAAAGTAGAACACATTAATCTCCTTACAAGTGGAGTTCATGATGTTAGTGTTCTCTTTTTTTTATTATTGTTTAAATTATTTTAGTTTTAAATTTTTTTGCTGCAGTACTGTTCATCTTAGTAACAGAGCGCCTGTGACATTATCACAGGATTTTCGCCTTGCTCATATTTTCCTGCTTGGACTAGACGAGGGAGTCAAGCTTTTCTTGACGAATTACACTCCAGCGCAAGAGAGGCTTTTTAAAAATTCCCTCTATCTTGACAAACATCAACCTGCAATGACTGCACTGTTTCATTGGTTTCTTTCCAAATTTCCCCATCTCTTTTCTTTTCCCTCCAAATTAAAGGGGACTGAACAAAGGCATGTCTTTGTCTTCTCAGCGTGACAAGTTGGCAGACAAGGCCAGCTGCAGGAGCTGCAATAATAGAAATAGACAGACAGGGCTCAAATCTTATCCAATAGCTTGATATGATCTTTGATGAATGTATAGAAAGGCGTTTCAATTATTCCTTTTTCCAAAAGACAAGGACAGAGCCAGCTTTTGATGTTAGATGTAGGCTGAATGCTTTTAGAGCTGCTTCACCTTTTCCTAGTGAGCTTTATGTTTAAGCTAAGTTGAAATAACTAACTGCTATTAGCGTTTGGAAGACATTTATTAAAGACATTTATTTATTTTAAAGAATCAAATCTCTGTGATCTCGTAAGCTTAGGCTACTGCAGAAGTGTTTAAAGGGAAAGATGCTCAGACTCAGTCATCGGTTTATATTCCAAAGTCCGCTTTGCTTTGCTGCGTTTTTGTCTTCTAACTAACCTGAGCTATTTCTTGCTCCCATTTAGGACACACTATGGAAGCAATGCAGAAGCGCAGCAGTGCTCTGCCGCTTTCATATTTAAAACATAGCCTGTACATGCAGTCTGAACAGTATGCCATTTAATAATCTCGCATGTAGAAAGTGCCACATCCGTGCACTTTCTCTTAAGCAGGCATATTGTGAAAGAGTGTCCACCAGTTGTAATAACAGTTCACTTGTAATGCAAACATTAAACATAACTCAGAGACACATTAATCTACAGGCTTTGCAGAAGCTTTTAAAATGATTCCCTGCTTGTGCTTCCTGAAGTGACAGAGCCGCTGAATCATGTAATAACTCCTTTGGGGTCTTTGGACCAGTTTTACCAATAGTGTTTATTTTTCACAGTCCAGTAACATTTGCTAATAGTGTTAATCATAAAAACTCTATAGACAGCAATATCGCAGAGTTGGGTGAGCAACATGTTTTGCAAATATCCCAGTTTCTTCTGTAAAAGGCATAGTTCCATAGTTATGTGTATATAATGCAGCATACGTAGCATTTCCTCCATATATTTCCTTTGTATGTTACAAATTTTAATACTTATGCATAAATATTTTCAAGAAATATTAATTTGAAATATCCTTTCATAGTAAGGTATGAAGCATTTTCTATACAATTCTTTAACTGAAACTGCAGTGTCATGTCTCATTGAATCACTTGGGTTCCACTGTGTAGAGAGAAGCTACACAAATTTATGGCTGAGACCAAGTGACACTGGGGGTCCAAGCATGTGCTACATGCACAAACAGCTTGCACTGCATGATTCATAAACACTGGAAATCAGGGGTGGATGATGGACAGGCTGCACCATTTTCCTGCTCAGTTGATTGTTGGGTAATCATTAGCAATAAACAATGTTTTAATATCAATATTATCTCATTTAAAAATCTATAAAATGCATTTATGAGTGTTCTGACTTTTGCCAGAATACATTACGGAAGAGTGTTCCTGCATCACGGCACAAACATCGTCTCCAGTGTAGTCCTTAAGCACAGCCTGCTGTTCTGAACACAGCCACCAGCACTCATACAGTACCTACTGGCTAGTGAGTACACCCATGAGAAAAGTGAGCGCATGGAAGCAGGCGCAAAGGGATTTCCTCTGAGGTGATCCATTATGAGCATATTCTAAGGTGAGACTGGAGTTCAGAGTCCTGTATATTTAACCTAATTGTGTGAGTAGTGGGGGAATCTGGTATCATCTTTTACCACCAATTTCCACCGAAAATGTCCTCTAAATCATTTCTTACTTAAAACAAAAATTACTGCAGCTTCAACATTATGGAGGTATTTATTTCTACCAGGCATTTGTCTCCCTTATTCAGATCCTGTCTTTGGCTCCTTTTCTCTCTCTCTTTGAAGGTTAGCGCGAACAAACCACAAAGGAACACCGGGCATAACAATGCTCTTACCATTATTCATACCATGACAAACTGTGCAGTGGTGTTTCATTGTGTTGTATTTGTGTGTTACATAGAGGTATCCTCTTTTGTAGAGGTTTTGGTCGGGATGTCTGAAAACTGATTCTAAATCGTTAGACAGGAAGTAAGCCTTGCTCCAAAGATAAGAGGCCTTGCAGAGATCTGTCAACTACATCTGAATATGAGACAATCCGGGCTGCAGGCCAAACACAAGGGTGAAAGAAGGAGCAACTGCTCTGCTTAGGATCAGATCAAAAAAACCCATGTACCTATTCATGCTCAAGCCATGCAAGTTTGCATATGGATTTTTGACTCAGACAAGTCAAGTAAGGGGGTTACACAGCCACCTTAATGTGGTTATAAAGGATCTTTATGATATAACATGGGAAAAAAATGCATCTATAACACCTAGATTTGAGCAATTAATTAATGAGTTGGTTGCAGATTTTTAAAAACAGTATTTATTGGTTTTGGGGAATAATTTCATAAATGCTTGCACTTTGGGAAGTCCTCAATAGTTCTTGAACAGTTTTTCTTTTTATGATCTCCAGCCCTTCTCATTGAGGCATGTATACTTTTACTTTCACAGTCTCGTGCACGTTACCCTGCATGTTTTTTAGTGATCACAAGAGGTACTGTATTTAATGGCATTACTGTACATTATAAAGAATAACCCAATCACAATAACTGATACACAAAAATAATTGGAAGAAGCAGATGGCACAGCAGAGGCACTAAAACAGTGCGTTCATTGTGCCTAAACAGACAAATATGAACTAAGTGGACCTAAGCTGGGTGTCTGCTCGAGCATAATGAAACGCATGAAGGTTGGTTGCTGGAGGAGTGATCTTTTTTCCATTTTACATCTGTACCCTAGACAGACAAGTTTTTGTTTCCCGACTTTATTTTATTCTGAAGGCTGAACCCTCCCCCTGAAATTACCAGTGTCGTTTCAGTCAGTTTCATAGCCAGAAGTCTCTGAATGTGGGACATTCATTGACTTTATGGCTCCTTCTGCACAAACAGGTAGACCTCAAGCACAAGGAGCCACCAAGAAATTTTGATGGAGGCTTCTGCAATGTGTGTTTGTTATTTTATGAGACAATCCACTGACACTGCTTGCGCTGTTCTTTACAGTGTTGCATGTAAATTATTTAATATTACAGTCAAGCCACCATTCATGTTCTGATCTGGCAGAGTGATGGACAGCTTTGATATTTTCTGTCATTGTTTTTTTTTTAAAAAAAAGATAAAATAAATAAATCCACCAGTGATGTAAAATATTCAGTCAACACGACCTCTTGTAGAGGGTTCACCTACCTCTAACCCGGGGTGAGCTGGAATGTACTCCAGCACATACATGTGCACAGATAATTGCTGTAAGGATAAATATATGAGCTGACACTGTAGCTCCTATCTGGACAATGTTCTCCTCAACTTCTTGTATTATTTTTTTTTCATACCTTCACAGCAATTTTATTTTTTTTTTTTTTGCTTATTGTTACACAGCCTGCAGTTCAGTATCTTTTCATGGTGAACTAAAGGTAAGTTACAGTCATTAGCGCTTACTTCAACTTAACACTTTGCCCCCACGACACATTTACATATGGGGAGACAGATAAAATAAATTACCAGTTCAAGTGCAAGCTGATAATAAGACCTCTCAAGGGCTATCATGTTTCTTCTTTATTGCTGCTGTCCTGAGGTTAAATTTGGATTTATTATGAGGTAGAAAACATCTGACTAGAACGCACTTTTTATTGAAGAGTGGGATGGCACACAAGTGGGTGCTAGAGAAAAAAATGGATGCCGACTATCATGACTAGACTGCAACATATGCATACTATAAGTTTTTATCATTAAGAGCAGATTCTGACATACTTTTTCCTGATTACATTTGAATCCCTTGTATTAAGGCTGATGCTATAAACTAGATACATATTTCTTTTGAATCCCAGTGCTATTGCATTCATTATGATAAGTTGGATTAGTCAAATAGGTTTGTTTAGTTCGCTAAGCCTAAGGCAGCTCATCTATGCATGGGTACCCAGAGGCAGATTGCAGCTATCTTCCTTCTGTCTGAACCTCAGACTCCTTGTGTTGGGTAATAAGTTGCTATGATAATCAATCACAGATAGCAATCTCATTTCCAATCTAATCCAAATCAGTACCAGATCCAATGTTACCCAGTAGTACTTTTTGCTCTTGCACA
>VUQJ01015417.1:2830-13850 GCA_015108635.1 Andinoacara biseriatus | reverse complement strand
TCTCTTCTGCTGTTTTTTTTTTTTTTTTGTTATTATTATTATTTCTGTCTCTTGGTGCTGTGTCCTTTCATTCAACTCCACCAGTTGTAAACTGGAGGGCAAATTGTTTTTGGAATGAGCAGCTCTCAAATTTGACCGTGTTTTCGAATATTTGTGCATATACAAATAAGAGACAGCAATTCAGTCTCTAGGATTTCAGTAGGAGAATACCTCTACTTTGTTAAAGCAAAACAGCTCAGTCTGTCAGTAGGTTTTTGTGAATGTCTTTGCTTTAATAATTTTTTTTGTTGTTTTTAATTTCCACTTTTAAACCCTCCAGATACACGTGACCTTCAACCCTGCAGGTTCCTATGCTGTTGGTGGCTTAAAGCCAAACACTTTGTATCGTTTCTCCTTGGCCGCCCGTTCTGAAATGGGTTTGGGTGTCTACACCCAGCCCATCGAGGCCCGCACTGCCCAGTCCAGTAAGTCCATATTCATCTGTCTTGAAGTTGTCCCTGTCCTCTTTCTTTCTGCTCTTTACTCACTAACCAGCGATTTCAGAGTCACCCTCAGCCGGCTGCTGCAGGTTTAGGTTGTTCTGTTTGGTGCGAGTGAGTGAGGCAAAAGTAGAGTTTTATAGAGCTTAAATCAGAGCGTGGGCAACTTGAATGTCAAGTCAATTTCAGCGCAGCATAAAATGCTGACAGTGCAGCCATCCCGGTCAGCTTCATGCTTCTACCACCTCCCCCCTGTCACCAACACTAACCCTCCTGTCCGTCTATCTGAGGGCAGGGCCTGTGTCAAAGGTACGTTTAATGTGTCTCGTACCCACATTTGTGAGCTGTGCTGTGTTGTTTTGTCTCATATCATTATGTGCTTTTACAGTGCCAGCACTCAAAATGTCACTCTCTGCCAGCTGACTGATTTATGTTTTTATTTATTTTATTTTTTTTTTTGCTGACGTGGCAGCACAGCGCATGTGTGCCTCACACATAAAACTCAGACAGAATAAATGTCACTTTTAACTTTTAATTGTAGCTATGATATGGATAAAAGTTTAACTCAGAGAAAGTGACTCCTAAAACTGACTGATGTGCTGCAGACGACTGGAGAAAAGATTTATCACTCTGCTGGATGTGGAACAAAAGGCACACAGTTTTACAAAGGTGTTAGATCATGGAGTTTGTTCCTTTACAAAAAGAGCTTCAGCCGAGTACCGACACCAGCTTACAGAGTGCACATAAGCCTGACAAGATATGTGTTTAACTATGGAAAATGATCAGTACGCGATGATTAAAGTTGATTATAAAATTAACATAAATTAGTGAATGTGAACCAGGGTGTAAATGAACTGAAAATCAGGTCACGAGCATTAGTCTTTACTCGCATTTGGCGCATACACCTGGTTGTCAAGCAGTGTTGCAACTCTTGTCAGATGGGGTGGGCAAAACAAGACAAAGTAAGAATCAGATTTTCATTGTTTTATACATAACAACACATATCTGTTCAAATATGCCCAGAGTCCTTAAGATCAGTTTAGAAAGCTGTTCATTTTTTAAGCAGTTTAAAAAAAAAAACAAATAAAGAAAATTCTATCAACAAAATAAAATATGAAAACAGTAATACTTCTCTCACAGGACCCCTGAGACATAACAGTTCCATAGTGGAGATATGCACTATATGATTCCCCATCAGAGCAGAGAAAATTAATGAAAAACTAACCTCTGACACCCACAGATGACTGTTAGCAGAGACCATGTGTGGTGATGGTCCTTGTGCCTTCTGCTGTCAGGAGACACAAAATGTGGTGGAAATAATTTAGATTTCAGGCACTGGTAGGATGTTGCGCATGAAATAAGCAACAGCTTTGGGAAGGTTCTGAGGCATGCAGGCGGTGGGAAAGTGTGACATTTTCTAGTGCTGCATTTAAATATTTAGTATCGTTTTTTTTTAAGATTCAGAGAAATGAACCGTATGGAGCTCTGTTCACGTTTTTTGTTTGTGTTTGCTGTGCATTTACGCTGCTACTGAAAAGAGGTTGCAGGAACCGTGCAGTTGGTTCAAGACGTTAAACACTGTAAAGTATCAGATAATTTGATTGAAGATGAATTCATTTGCATTAAATTTGTAATATGCATTAATATAATTACATTCAAGCTCAATGAATGAGGGCGTTCTCTATAATAATGGATGTAGCATCATCCATTTCTGTTGTGGTGGTGTACAGAGCCAATATAATGATAATTGTGTCACTGGCCAGATATAAAAATAACTCCTAACATTTCTCCGTTTCACCATTTCATTTGTTAAAATATTCTTTTTTTTCTCACATTTTACAGAAACTGGGTTGTAATAATGCCATAGCGACTGGGTTATGGGCTCTATCACTTTAATAATTGCATCTCCTTTTTAAGCCCACTCTTTGGCTCCCTGTTTTTCCCTCGGAGCCATTTTCCCGTGGTGTTGTCCTTGCCTCGTCCAATTTTACCACCACAATCTCTTCTGCGAATCGTCAGCATTGTTTTGATTCAGTCTGTCACCTTTTATTTTTAATACATGTGGTGTTGTCAAGTTTCTGTGGTTTTCTGTCCATTCTCCGGTGGATCAGGGACCACCTGATGAGACCCACTTCTTTTTTTGTCAAGTGTTTTTTTTTTGTTTTTGTTTTTTTTTTTAACGGTGGAGTTTCATGTTCTGGCATTAGTTTATTGAAATTATATTTGAGCTCACTGTTCATTTCTCTGCTTATTAAAGAACACATTTCATGGGCATGCTTTCACAAAAACATCTTGCTTTGAATTTGTGTGCTTCATTTTATTCTCTTTTGATGTGAAGAGGTTTTTTTTGTAGAATGAAGAAATTCTAGTTATGCATATGCATTTAGTTATATGCATGAAATATCTGAATGCAACCATTTCTTTTCAGTTTTGCTTTTTTTGTTATTCATTTTGTACTTCATTGGTTTTCTATTTTTACCTCTAGACTTGAGAGTTTACATGTGTTTTTAAGCTGAAGTTGTTGGCAGTAATTGTTTATTACAGTAATGTTATTAGACTATACAGAGGGGAGGGTGTAGTTCTATAGAAATTTTATTCATATAATTATCCATTTTTTGATTACATTATAAGGCGCAACAGGGTGAGGTGGACTCATGTCAGTATTATTAAATCCAAATAAAAATCTGTTTATGAGTAGTTTTAGGACCAAATTGCGATAATTGCGGTTTTGGTTCTAGCAAGGAGTGGAATTTATCCCATCTGATAAAAATAAAAATTTAGTTCTACTTGGCAGCGGCTATGAACCAGACGCTGACAGTGCCTGTAATGTTCTTAACTGTTATTGATTATAAAATTATAGCTTTATCTATAACTAAATATGTATTGTAGCTCAGCTGCAGCCAAGTGCTGTAATCAGGCCCAGAGCTTCTCCATAAATGTGCAAACACCAGTCAACACCATCAAGCACACCACTTACAAATCTGTGGCAGTTTGTTGCTCCCTCTGTTTCCTGTGAGAGGCGGTACGGAGGGCAGTTAGGAACAAATTACAGTTTTATAAAAACGTTGCCCTGTAGATTTTTTGGCGTACTTTATATTCTGTTCACCTCACCCTGCACTTTCACGGCCTCTTGCATAAATGTAGTGCCAAACACAACTTCAGCAGTGGTCTGCTAATGTGTTTTTTGCATCCAATCTCTCAGTCTGGAGGCAGCATCCTGTGTAGTATGGAAGCTTTTTGTCACAATTAAAAGTTTTGATTTCATATTCAATCTTGTAATGGTATGCATCAATAAACTTATTGCATGTAGTTTTAGTGGAAATGTGAATTTGTAGATTTGTATGTAGATTTCAGCATCTGTGTTTACGCAGGTTTGTAATAACATATATGCAGTACACTAGGAAAAACATATTTGAAGTGTGACAGATGATGAGGGAAAAATGCCATTTCAATCTTCATATGTAACCTAATTTTATATACATAAGCCATATTTGCATAAACTGGGGTACCTCTAGCAGCTTGCAGTAATTGAGGAGGTTGCCTGTGATCTTAATCCCATGTGAATATGTAATCTTTGTAAAGTAAAAATTCCACAGCAAATTACCTACCGGTATTTTCGGGAGGGCTTATATCTTTACACAACATAGAGACCCAGGAAAGCTGCATGGAGAGATCTCGTTCAAATCGGGCAGTAGAGTGAAATCTCCAAAGATGATAAAACAGAAATGTGCACGCTGACCTTAGATGTCAGCGCATTCAAGTTAAAAACAGAATGTTTATCCTGGGTGAATGGGCCACAGGAAAAGCAGACATCGAAGGGTCATGTTTAATGACATGAGATCCCCCAGTATCAATAGGCCTGTGCTGTATTCATACGGTATAATAAAAATTTTGAAAACTAAAAAATATCTTGATTTTTTTGAATATGACAGTTAAAATTTTTATGTTGACTACTGTACAAAAAGCTTCCATAAATGTGCCTTATTTTTGCTTGTGTTGTAGTTTTGTTTTTTTTGTTTGCTTGATCCATGCCCTTCCTTCGTGTGGTTTTGCTCCCCTCCCCCTGCAGCCCCATCCGCCCCACCTCAGGAGGTACATCTGGTTAGCCTGAGCTCCACCAGCCTCAAGGTGAGTTGGGTGGCACCACCTGCCGCTAGTCGCCATGGTGCCATAGTGCGTTACACAGTCAACTACCAGGCCCTGGCTGGAGAAGACACGGAGAAGCATGAGGTGACTGGCATCGGTGCAGACGCCACCAGCCATGTGCTGGAGGGCCTGGAGAAGTGGACTGAGTATCAAGTGTGGGTGAGGGCACACACTGATGTGGGCCCAGGTCCTGAGAGTGCCCCAGTGAGGATGAGAACCAAAGAGGATGGTAGGTTGATACTTACCTTGAAGCAGAGTGCTCTCAAACTGTTCTCTTCTCTGTTGATGAATTTTGGGATAATGAGGTGGCAGTGGTGACAGCAGGGGGCACTTTTTTCTTTTTTCTCTCTTTCCTCTTTTTCTCACTTGTTTTGTTTGCAGCATGATAGAGGGCAGCATCTCCTAAGAGAGTGTCGACTATAATTAATGTGTTTGAAGTTTGCTGCAACACAGCTTATTTCATTATGGAATTAAGAGCATTATAGATATGGCTAGACCGCATGCTGTCCCACATGGGGTGTTTTTGAGGTACAGCAGTCTGAGGTCTAATGTGACTAGAAATTATTCATTTATGGTCAGTTCATGTATTATGTCATTATACATAACACCCCAGTGTTTTTATTAGAATCATCAGCACAAAACACAATAAAGTACGGGAAATCACGAGTTCAACATCTCTTTCTCTTTACATTCTTTCTCTCTCCCATCCCTCTCTGTCTTTCTATTTTACTCTTTTAATCTGCCTTCCATCGTTGTCTGATTTCCAGTGCCGGGAGCACCCCCCAGGAAACTGGAGGTTGAGGCCATAAATTCCACAGCCATCCGAGTCACCTGGAAGCCACCCCTGCAGGGGAAGCAGCATGGCCAAATCCGAGGCTACCAGGTCATCTTCTCCCGCCTTGAAAACGGCGAACCACGAGGCCAGCCTAACATTATGGATGTTGCTTTGCCAGAGGCACAGGTAATGGATGATGTTTTACTCTCGTCTGGTCTTTCTGCGTCTCTTCTTCACTGTCTATATCTGTTTTATGCTCATTTCCCATTATTTTCATTCCCCACTGCTTCCTTATTCTCTTCCATTGTCTGTGTTCACACTTCATTTCCCCCATACTGGGTGACACACATGGAATTTTCTATCTGTCGACTGGAGTTTCCACCATCCCTGCTTTATTTTTATCTTTCTCCACATGTGACATTTGACTGTAAATTGGTGCCCTGCTCTTACAGCTTTGGATTAGCTGTCGTAACAAGATCCACTTTAATTCTACAGTAATAGCTATTAAATATTTTATATGTGTTACATCAGGACATGGCTTAGTGGAATCAATGCACCTCTCTTTGCGGTTTTAGCAGTAATACATATGCACTGCCTTGTTACCATGTTTATAAATTAGAGCTATTTTCTTGACACCGTCCTCTACGCATTAATGCAAGCTGCTTGGAATGGCCCAAAGCTGTGCAACACCATGAGATGGATGAGAGATTGTAATCCTTAAGAGGGATTCAGAGATTCATGAATATCTTAAAACCCCACTCGTACTTTTTTCCCTGTGTTTGAGCGAGGAGAGACCAGCTTAAGAACCTCCTTCTGATTGTTTGCCGGGAGTAACATTTGCACGAGCACGCATGCACTCTCGCCCTTAGTGGTCTTCAAAAAAAGCATCTAATTTGAACAAGCAAGTGCTCCCCCGCCACAAGAAAACCACCAAAAAAAAACCCCCAATCTAAGCAGTTGTGTGTGTTTCTGAGCTGTGTTTGCTGATATATGGCAGCAGTAGTACTTGGGCGAGACCAGCAAGTTGCTGGTTCAGTTCCCAGGAAGTGCACACTACCTTGCCCTTGAGAAACGCTAATCACCCTCATTTGCTTCAGCAAACGCCCTAATGTCCTACGTCTCATCAATACACAAGTGGAAACACTGTTAAAGTCACGATATAATGAATCAGTGTGTTACATCCCAAGTGATAATAAGTAGAAGCTTGTGGATCCCAGTTGTGTAACAGCACATTCTGTGACGAAAAATATAATAATTTATGTATGGTTGTCAAACTCACACTGGTCAAGCAATCTTTGAGCATAAAATTAACATACATTTTTGGGGCCAGTAAAAAATCAGAATAAATGTAAATAACAGGCTCCGACTGACATAGTATAGCCTGCCCATGTCTACACCTGGACGAAGAGAGCCGCCTTAACTCCCAAGCACAGTCATCCTTTATTTTACAGCAGTAGTGTTTGGCAGCTGCTACTGACAGTTCATTGTTATCAGACTGTCTACAAGAGTGCTTGACAGACAGAACAGCATCGCTTGATCTGGAAAAGGAGAAAACATGGTGGCTGCTTGTCTTCCTGGAAGTGTTTTCTTCATGTCCACACGTTCGGCGTGATTTTGTTTTGCATTGTGAAAAACTGAACTGAACATGACCCTACTTGTTATGCAAACAATTCTCCCTGCCATGTCTCATTTGTGCCATGTTCACACAATAAACACAAAGACGCACTGTAATTTGGCACCCAGGATAGCTCTCATGTTCCAGTCTAGTGTCCAGGACACCTCTCAAACAGACTGTCCCCTCCCTGGCAGACGGCTAAATTTCTTCTCACACATTCTATTATTTTCCTCTTCTCCTTCCTTTCAGTTTGCTTCCTTTTCTGCTGTGACCTCCTTTTGCACTCTTCCTGCTTGAAAATCTGGTTGAGTAATTACCAGAGGCTTGCGTGCAGGTTGGTTACCCTTGATTGAGTCATCTCAACAGATTGTTTTCTATGAGCCAGCACTGAGTAACCAACCTGCAAGGACCTGCCCAGACGTCGTTAAAGACCACACAGTCAGCCAACGGTCCCTCATCCCTGTTCGCCCAACTGGTTTTAGAACAATCCCTTCTTTTTCACACATCTTTCCATTCACGCACCACAACAAGTTGGAAAAAAAAACCCGAGCAAAGATAACAAGAGAAAACACGTTCACTTGCTTAGACCGACCTTGTAGTAGGTGTTCCAGCTGGCTGAGAAGAGTTCATGACTCATCCTACAGACATGCAAATCCCTTATACGCACACCTGTAATTGATGATGAATAAAAGAAAAAAACAATATTCTATCCTGGCACATCCCATAGTGTTTCTCACATGAATTTCCCTAATGTGTTGTGAAATCGGTTCCATATCCGGCCTTTTACCCGAATTGGATTCACAGTAAGCTTGCCAGGAGGGAAAGAAAAATCAAAATTTTCCAGGGCTCTCATATCATACGTCAGCCTCACCTTCAATCACGATTCTAAGCCGACTGATTGAATTGCAGATCCTGTCAAAATGGCTATCACCTTTCCCCTTCTCTTTGTCTCTGTGTTTCTGGCTCCTCTCCTTTTCGCCCTCTCTCAGGGTTAGCTGAAATGCTGGGAGGAGAGCTAGGAGAGCTTGGCTGTGCGTGGGCGGTATAAGCGCCTCTTTTCTTTTCAAGCAGGAGGCCCACACAGCGCCCTCAATTCCCTGCTAAATTTAAACCAGAGGCCATGTTAACAGTGTGATGTTATCGACCCCTTTGCAAATACTTCTGTTGGAAAAGTGGCCTGGACCTGAGTTGGCAGCTCCACACCACATGGTCTGCTCCATCGCAGTGCACTCACAGCAACCTCTGTGGCAGTATTTTTCATATACACATCCATAAAAGTGTGCAGAAAGTGCTGTGATTGAGTTTGAAGCCATTAGCCACTGTCTGTGCTTCCATACATTTTCTGCACAAGTTTGCCTTTATTCAGCACTACTTTCCAGGCTCATTTTGTTTGACCACTTATGCATTTTTGTAGTTTGTGTGAGCAAGGCAATGCTTCACTGCCTCTACGGCCTTCGCCGCCTCAGATTGGAGTTGAATGGGAATCGGGGAAAAAAAAAAGAGAGAAAAGGAGCACCTCAGCCCGTTTCACTCCATCAATCATGACAGCTCCTTCTCTTCCACATCACTCGTTCCCCCCTCGTTCCCATTTTTATAGCCACACATCTCAGCCCATGTCATCACATTTGCATTCACCCGCCTGCAAATTATACCGCTCCGTTTCCACAAACGACGCTTATCAGCAATGATGTGTTTTCAGCTTGCGTTGGCATTTGAAATATAAATGGAGGATAATTTATAATTCTCCTATGGATTTAAGCAAAAAAAAAAAGTGAAAACAGTTCCGATAGGAAGGGATTAAGCCAAGGATGAGATAGGAACTCTTGCGAACCTTAATGTGTTCCCTGCTCTGTTGACATACTGAGTGAAGTTGACAGTAAACAAATTAAGCAATTAGGAACATTGCAAACTGTTATTCATGGAGTTAAGCAGCAGCTGTTCTTTAATGGTACTCTTTAGTGCCCCGCTATGTCTGGGGAGCATGAGGCAGCAGTTTTTGATGTGCGATGTGCCTCGACCAGTCGCAACTGGGACCTTACAGGGGCCTTGCTCATGCTTCACTTAACTGCTTGGTAATAAAGACCATCCACAGGGAGGAGGAGAAGTTGGGTCTTTTGTCTTTTCATATGCCAACAGTCAATAGAGGATGATGAACACCGTCTCCCCACTGCACAATAAATCAGCAGTGTGTGAGGCTTGCTCCCTTTGTTTGTGAAAGTCTAGAATAGCAAGAAAGGAATGATGGGTGATCAGGAGAGCAGGCATTACTTCCAAATTTGGTCTTCAGAGTAGTTGTATTTTTTGTAGACATTTTTTTTTGACCACTGACGGTATCAAGAAAAATATTTGGATTTAGCTTTTCTCTCTCAAATTTTACTTTTAAATATATGACTCTGGTCATATTAATGAAATTATCCAGGAAAGTTTAGATGCCGGACAGATGAGGGCTGTTCCAGTTTTGATATTTTTATGTGTTTTAATAAAAATGCCAGATACTAGATACTTTTATTAGGGTTTTAACCTTTTTTTTTTTCAAGCTGTTTTCACTTCAAAAATGTTAAAAGTGTTCAATTAAAAGAAAACGTAACTAACCAAAATAATCAGCTAATAACATAATAGCTATTCTGGGGTAAAAAATCATTCTAAAATCCACAAAAGTAAAGTTTGACGGGAATAATGAATATTTCCTATTGTTTTATAAATAAGAGTTAGAAAATAACACTTGCTTCTCTGAGATAAAAATAGTGTAATTCTTGATAATTAAATATTTGTCATCTCAGCCTCATCAGTTGCTTCTCCCCCCTGTGTGTTCTCCTCAGTGGTACGGTCCACCAGCAGCTGCGACAATACTTACGCACCCTAATGATAACATTTTTCCCCCCACTCCTCCATCCGCACCCCACCTCCCTTTTTCTGTTCCCCACGTTGTCCCTCATCAGTGTCAACAGTGTCATCTCTCGTGCCCCTTGGCAGCCGGGCCACCCATCAGTGAACCCCTCTGCAGTAACTGAACTGTGGAGCACGTTGCTGGTAAACGCCAGCAGTGGCGTTCTGCATCGATGGGGTTTGATGTCACAGGGCTAGCATAGCAGCACTGGTAATAGGATTTCATGCTCAGCACTGACGGAGCCCCGCGGCACGAAATGGGCTTTCACTTCCCCCAGGAATCACTTGGCCAGGCACAGCGAGCAAGGAGAACATTTTGAAAACATATTGAAATCTAATGAATAAAAGGCCTTCCCTCAATTTCTGTAAGATAGAAGGAAATGCTTCACAGGCTGTGCAAAGTTTATAGTTCATATCCAAAACGAGACAGTCATCATACCGAATGTTCTGATTAGGAGAGAGGTAGGCTTTTTATTAGATTCATAGGCAAATGAGAAACAAGGCAGTGCATCTTAAACAATAAGAGCATTTCACAAATCTGGTTACACAATTTGTTTTATGCCAGTCAACTTGTCTTTTTTTTTTTTTTTTACTTCTTCTCCTCCATCACACTCTATCCCACTGTTTTGTTCTACCACACGACTCTGTTGACACCTACATTCATCTGTCTGTGAAAAAAAGACGAGCGCTTTTTTTCCATGGCTGTTGTGTTGTTTCTGACTCATTTCTCTCCCCGCCCTGTGTCCTGTGTCTTCTCTCCCATCAGTGGAATATTGAGGAATCCACCGAGCATGTGAGTAACCCACATGTGTGCTGCTGGGTTGTCTTGCAGGGCAGGCTATTTTCCCCTCTGCAGTTTGGGGGTGCTTGTGTGTTTGGATTATGAGTTGTGTGTGAATGTGTGTGTTTATTTTTGTGCAAGGCGTGCCTTTAATCCACTTGGTGTGAACCTTCAGGAAAGATCATAACCCTATCATAACCACAGCGAGAAACATGTGTCCAAATGCTTTCTGTGTGTGTGTGTGTGTGTGTGTGTGTGTGTGTGTGTGTGTGTGTGTGTGAGAGAGAGAGAGAGAGATTTTGTCTAAGAGCTACTACAATCTCAGTGCAAGATTTGCA
>VUQJ01015400.1:2510-12600 GCA_015108635.1 Andinoacara biseriatus | reverse complement strand
AAGATAGAAAGATTGACAGCGAATTGGATTTTTTTTTTTTAAATGGATGTAAAACATAAAAAAGCCCTGCACATGTTAAATAAAACAGAGATCCAGGAATTTATTTGAATTGAAAACATTTCTGACAATTATTTCTTTTTTGTAAGGCTTTTACTTATTTCTCCAAATCTTCTCTTTAATTTCTACTAGGGCTGTACGAATGATTGAACATGAATTACAATTCTTGGCTTGTTTATTTATTTGTTTCCAAAAGTGTCCTCCCATTACAGGCAGCAATAACCTGGCAGGAGAACCTGGAGCTTCTGAACTACACATAGGAGGGTTTTTAACTCAGGATCCTCTTGCTATGAGGCAACAGTGGTAAAGACTCACTATGGTGCGATTGTTGGCCTGCAACAATTATTAAAACCTGATAATCGAGATAAAATGAAATTTGGCGATGATGCATTGTTTTGTCACATGCAGTTTTCCTTTGCATCGGGATTAAAAAAAACAAACAAAACAATGCACATCAAGTACATGAGTGTCATTGCCCCTGTCTGCTGCAAACTAAGACTACATCCTGTTACATGCTGGTCCCCCCAGCATGGCTGTCGGATGCGATCAGATGTTTTGTCGGGAACGTGGCATGACAAGCCCACCAGCGCGGGTTCATGGAGTTAAAGAGGACACATTCGTGTAAACCATGCACACACAACAAATGCAAATACAAAGAGTCTCCAGTGCTCTCCCAGAGAGGAAGGAAAGGAAAGAAGGAAAAACGGGTCCTGTGAATATGTAATAACACCATTATATCTCGCCCAATCGTGCTAATTTACTTTTATAAAAGTTGCATGAGAAAGTTTTGCTCTTCTCCAATATCACTTTATTTTCCCCAGCAAGGTCAAATATCACAAAACAGTATAAATTTAAACAGCCTGGTGCCTCTGCTCCCCTCACGTCTGTCCTGTACTCACCCCAGGGTCTTGGGAGGGAGGATGATGTGTAACTATGTGTGTGTGTGTGTGTATGTACACATCTGCAAAAGAAGGAATGGCGCCTGTGAAGTGGCGCGTGTCAGCTAGGACATGTCAAAAAGGCCCTCAGAGCGGCGCCAGCAGGGGAGGAAAGTGCATGTGAGTGTGCATTCAGTCAATAACGGGGAGCAGGGAATGTCCATTAAAAGGCCTAATCGCTAACTCTAGTTGTAAATTAGGTATTGAGCCATTGGTGGAGAGCGGTTACGCTGTAACACACCCGTGACACTCAGTGGGGGTGTGTTTGTGTGTGCCCTGTGGTTTTTTTGGGATGAAGAGGCTCTTGATGGGCTGTGACAGGCGTTGGGGTTGAAAAGCGAGGGCAGCAACCTGAAAAATCAGTCAACTGGTGGTCTGGATATGGCTAAAAGCCATTTATAAATGACATGGTGAAGACTTTTTGGATTGGGGTGGAGGCGGTGGAAACCTGATACACTGTGGTAAAAGCCATGGGGTGCCTACTTACTGTACTCGAACAGGCAAACTACTATTTTTCTTGTTCTTTTAACCTTATTGGTATTTTTGTTCCAATTTTACACATACAGATTTCACTACACTATTATATATCTTCAGTATTTGTCTCCCAGGTTTTGTAATTGTGTGTTTTACTATTGTTTTCCTCCCTTTCCTGCAAATGAAATACATGAGGGACAGCTTATAAGCAACAACAACAGTGTTACATGAAATGTTGTTTGCCCAGCAGGCCTCATTCTGCTAAAAGAACCTACTGTATAGAGACAACATTCCCCAGAGGGAATATCTTCAGTGGCCAAAGCAGTGCCTTACCAGCATGGTAGCAGTGGTCCACACCACATGAGCCCCTGTACTGTAGAGTAAAGGGGCAATTGCAGTTTGATAAATGGAAGAGGCAATCCCTGGAGGGACCTCTGTGCATGTGTGATCCTCCTTCCTGATTTCCTGTATAGTTTCCCCACATCCAGCTCCCTCTGCATCCACAATTTCTAACTCCATTAACACAATTACCCTGCAATGCATCTGCTGTCCTACAAACTACAGTCGGGACTCTAACTCCAAGTTGTAAGAAAACTACATTACCCAAGAGGCACTTTGTGTAAGGCAAAGAAAAAGAAAATCAGAATAAACAAACCTCACATCTTGTGTGAGGCACCACTTACAGGCGTCTCTTCTGGGCCATCAAAGCTTTTCACAACTTTAAAGTCAGCTGCTCAAAATTCATACAGTAAAAGGAAGGCATCTGTGTGAATACCGCAAGAATACAGAGCAAGAAGATAAAAGGCAAAGATAAAACTATATTTCCTGAGGGGCTCCTGGTAATTATAGCTTTCACTTTGAATAGGCCACCTCACAGCTGTTTTCTCCCACAGTCCACCTTCTGCTGACACATCCACGCAAGCAGTTTGATAAAGATCTTCCATCTATCTTTATATACATTAGGATAAGGAGGGTGAATACCATCTTAATCTTTTTGCTAGGGAACGTGGTGGAAGCTAAATCGATAGTGCAGCTTGGCTGTTGGTGTCTGATAATAATTATGATGGTGAAGACAGACACATCCGTATTTGTAATTGAGTTGTAATTAGCAAACTGGCGATTATTAGCTTGTAACACTAATGAACTTTGGGGGCCAGCACCAATGTCAGTTAGCTGAGGTGACTGAGCGAGACAGTCAGCGCTGTGCCCGCCGCAGTTTGAATCAGTCGTGTTGTTGGCAGCTGCTGACAGAAAACACTGGTGAAAAGCAGCAGAGCACAAACGATAGCACTCCAAACCACACAGCCATCTTCCACTTGAGCTGCCGTGACAGACTCATTATATCTTGGATAAAGAAATATTAAGTCTGAGTGTGAGGTTCTGTGTGGTAGTTAAAAATACCTGCTCCAGGCACTTATTACTTGTGTGCCCAATCAGGTAGAAAGAAAATAATATATCTGTCATGCAACTTGTGGACATTATTATCAACCTAGTGTGGGTTTGAAGGGCAGAAACATCTGAGGTAAGTTGCAAATAATTGCCCATAACTGCATTTTAAATCACAGCTCATTATGAGGCCACCAGCAGGTCTGATCTGAGTTCTTCTCCACTATAATTCCCGGGGATTATTGCTCTTCGTGACACAGCACTGAAAGACAAAATGCAAATTACCACATGCAAAAGCCAAATGAGGCACCTTCCTACTGACACCTAAATGACATGTTCAAGCCTAGGATAGCATGAATATTAAAAGTTGAAAACAGAATGCGGGGGAGAAAGGAAGAGTGTATGACAATCAGAAGTGAGGCAGTCATATGTAGAAGACAGGAGAAAAGAACGGATGAAGTGAAGAAAACTTAAAAAAAAAAAAACATTTGCGATAAGGGGAACAATAAGTGAAGAAAGATAATTTGAGGGGTGAAAGAAGAGACAGAAGTGCATTAAGTGAGAGCCAGTGTGGAAAGTTGCCCTTCAACGAGTGGATAGTTGGTGGTGCCAAGACAGTAAAGGGTGGCCAAGTATATCTCCTGTGCCTGAGGTAGAAAAGGCTTGAAGTCGGTGTGCAAATCTCAGGTTAGAACATGAGAGAGGATCTAAATGTGTTAAAAAATCTGTTTATTTGTACGCAGAACAATCCAGCAGGACATCTGGCAAACACTCATTATGTCTTGTTTGCCAAAGTTAACAGCATTGCCATATTTTAAGTGTTTATAACTGGATGGAAAATTGTTTTCTTATGCATCCTATTGCCTTTTTGCCGCTACACTTTTACAGTCAGAGAAAATGACACAATTGCTCTATTTTATACTGAAGTAAAGAAACACAAATGTTCTTCATCTCAAGAACAGCAGTTGCCAACAGGAGCAATCAGACCAAATGACACATTGCTCTAAATATTGCTACCAAATAACTTGGCTGTTCAGCATTGCTGCTCATTTATGATACTAATTTGATGAAAACACGTACGGCTGGCTAATACTACAAATCCTGGCCAGTTTTACCTGACAATCTTCCGAGCACAGCGGTATGCAAACACCTCTGTTACAAGTTTCCACAGAAGCACGATATTTTCTCACGCTCTATAGATCCATTTAAAATGTCAGAACAGCAATAAATTTGAACAGCAGACAGATTGAACAGAGATAATCGAAATATAAAAGCTTAATAAAAACACATGGGCAGATGGACTACATGTGCTAGGCCATATGTATATGACAGAATATACTATGAGATTAAAATTGCTTGATTATGCAGATGCAGTATGTTTGTGAGCATTACGCATACAGAGTGGATATTAACAGTCTCAAATAAATACGGCTGTTCTGATTACGGTTAGTTTGCATCTTTGGATCATTTTCATTCTATATAACAAAATGAAAGTTGTGCTCTAATCCTATGCTTTATTTTCCAAGCACATCTATGTGTCAGATTTTTCTTCACTAAGAACCTTATAGTATATTGATCCTGATTAGGCTCAATATTTTCCATCTACTTTTCCCATTTCTTCTTTCTTGGCTTCCTTTTAAGTGAAATCGGAGATTTAAGATGAAGCAGCTGGTATATGATCATCGTTTCACCTACACTTTCACAATGTTTATCCCTTTTCATGATACTACTATATAACAGACGCGATGGCTGTCCATATGGTGTGCATAGTGAGCATCTACTAAAGAAGGGCTTAAGGCAGAGAGGCATTGGAAAAAGAAATAAAGCCCCAAATGGATGAATTTTCTTCCCTGCTTTTTGCTCTACTGGGACATTGCCATCCTCAAAGACTGGTGTTAACCTTCAGTGCACTTATGACTGACTATTAATGGTTGTTGAAGTGCCAGTGAACATTACAGTCCATCTGTTACGTAATGCCTTAGCACTAGAGTACAGATTACAATGACCATGTTCCAATCCCCAGGAATGGATAATGAATAAAGAACAGTGACAAAATGGAACAGATAGGAAGGACAAAAGTCATTTTTACAAGGAGGCTGATGCATGAAAATGCAAAAAGGAGAGGTAAAAGAACTCAGAGTGCAAAGAGTGCACAGCAAGAATGCTTAGATCCTATCCTACTGAGCTTTGAGGGAATTTCTATAAAAGAGGAAGAACAAGGGCATTGATCCAGAGGTCAACAAGAGGTTGTACTTTAGAACAGTTTTTGGCTCTATTGCACCTTCAAGATAACACTTTCTGTTGTCGTGCTTGCAGCAGGCACAGTTGGGCTCATGAATCTCTGAGCCAGAGCGCACCTTGCAAACAAATTACTCTGCATCAACACTGGTAGCTCACTACAGCAAATTATAAAGTAATGCTGAAAGCCTTCATCTTGAGCAGCCTACAGGAAGAGGGGAAGAAGAGAATCGCTGTAACACTACCTCTGATTTATGATTAAAATATCTTCATCGTTCATTTTAGGACTACAACTCACCAGTATTTTAATTATCAGTTCATTTCCCCAATATGTAATCAGTTTGCACATTAATCATGTTGCCTAAAAAACAAAACCTTAAAAAAAAAAAGGCCAAACAATAGTCCAAGGTGGCATTCTGTCCAACCAACAACTGTTGATTTTCCATCATCCAGCAAATCAATAGACGCTTATCATCTCTAATAACGCTATGAAGACCAGAACAGCAATAGTTTAAGAAATGCAGGACACGAGAATCTCATTTGATAGCAAACCTCTAGCTGCGCATACATAAAGCACATAAGACCACATATACTGTGATCCTACTCGAGCTTGTTTTTTTTACAAAGAAGGAAATGTGGAAGAAGGCTTTGAGTTGGAAGCAGACTTGATGGGTGGAATTATCAACAAGAAAGCTGTAGAGCTTTACTTAACACACACTTGTAAGCACTTTGGCAACAGTGCTGCTTGTTAGGCTTTCTCCAGATCAAAATATTTGTCTGAAGCCAGCACGGAAGAGGCAAATGCATGTGGAGACACAGCTGTTGCATACTAAAGAGGAACCATTTGATCCTACAAAACCGAAATCTGTGGAGTCTATAAGCCTATTAGTCGAACTGCTGGGAGGTTTTAATCACCGTCCTTTGTCTAAAGGGACCATTAACCAGAGACCACATTAAGGTTGCTGGCTATTCTTGGGAGGTCAGAGGTCAAAACACTTTCCCAATGATGCGTGGTGCTTTATTGACTAAGGCGGGATGTGCAAGTAAATAAACTGTTTGAAAGACTAGGTTGACAAGTCAGTTCTTCCCACTAGCCTCTAATTTAGATGAATATACATTCTGATTATATTTATGAACAATTGCACTCTGGTGGACACATTACTCTGTCCCGTTGTGAGCTTTCAGTTTTAAATAAACAAGAGTGACTAATATTGTGCCTGTGCTGAAGGAGTAATTGCAGCAAGAATAAATATCCTCCATTTTTCTTTATCTTTCATGTACAGAGTGGCTTTGAGACTGCAAGGAGAATTAGCATAATGAGAGAAAAGCACATGAATGATGCTCCGTGGTTCGACAAAATGGCCACCGTCTGAGGCAAACTGTAGGTGTTTAAATCTATATGTATGACTGGGGTTTGACAAGTGAGGTATGATAAGTATTGTGTCTTTTGTGCCACAGTATTCACATTGGAAAATCTGCAGCCTTTTAGTGTAGTGCCAGCTTTCATGTATCAAGATCTGTATGACAAACTAACATGAAAATGTGGTAATTACCTAACAGCTGGGAAGCAAAAGACCTTGCAACACCAAATAATATGCAAAAGGGGCACTTGCCAGTGAGAAATGCTAAACATTCACTGTGTATCTAAAGCTGCAGTCCAACAAACTTGCACTGTTGTCAGTTCAGAACAGTGCTGAGATACTGACATCAGATTTCTCTCACTGATTTGTTTTCTGGGAGGCAGTCCATAACTGTTAATTCATCTTAAAGTAAAACAACAAATTCGCATCTCACCCAAAAGACAAACAATGAATAACTGTCAGGCAGTGTTTTCAAAGTTGAATTGCACCAAAACAATTAGAGCTGGGCACCAAAAAGAACAAAAAACAAAAACAGTATTAAGCAGGCACAGGGGATAAATTATTTAAGACTGTATTACTGAAAAGTGGTTCAGCTGTCAGCCCTGGAGACACTGTGATGCATTTTTGCTATTCCCAATCTTGAACAGTTATAGCTCTCTGAGCCTGTGTGCAAGAGGTGAAGGCGGCTGTCACTTCCCCGTTTTGCACGACTTTACACCAGAGAGAATTAAACATTTAAACTTTCGTTATAGAATAAACGCTGATGATTGCTGGAAACACAAGCGGTTTGTTGAATCATTATTAGCCATTCACTTACAGGTAGAGAAATGCAGTTTTCAGCTGCCTCACTGAATATGGGAAACTAAAAATTAAATAAACCATTAGCCAGCTGGTTATTTGGTAGAAGTATATTCATAAATTCAAATGTGAAATGGTCAGAGTATCATTCAGCACATCAGGGACTGCACGCAAACAGAGGTGGATTTCACTTTTTGATTTCAAACAAAGCTGTTTCAGGTTGTTTTTACTTAGAACATTGATTGTTACTTTTGTTCCAACAAAAGCAAAAAACTGAATCACTCCCAAAACCCAATCATTGATAAGAGCTGTAGTACCATAAATCTTAGCGATACCCATAAATATTGGCTATTCAATTACACGACTTCCCATTCTACAGCCCTGTTGAGATCAGAAAGACTGGTTGCCTAAATATAAAAACAGGCAATCCAGTAAGGGAGAGAAGCGGCATGTGTCTTCTGAGAAGAAAACATGGAATTTCTTCATCTAATAATGACCTTATGTCTCCTCCCCTCACTTACCATCTTCTGTAGATGCTTCTCCTTGCGGACATCCACCATGACTAAGCCCTCTTTGACCAAGCCGAGGCCCACGTCGTCCTTGGTGTCCCCAAATTGTATTGTGACGTGTGGGCAAGTGGCACCCGAGTACTCCACATTCAACAGGCACTGGCTGTTCTGGATGTCCCGCACCACGCAGTCCACTACATCAGCACGGGCATCCTCCTAAGTGAGGGGATGGAAAAAGATGAGGAAGGAATGGAAGGTGGTGCAAGAGGGAGACAAATGGATGAAAAGAAAATTTGGTTGATAATAGAAGAGATGAATGAGAGGGAAGGGAAGGAGAAAAAAACAAAAAACGGATAATTAGTATATCACTGACACCCACACACACACACTGGACCTGCAATCTATAGGCTGATAGAAGCACCACAGATGTGCATGAGCTAAACTGTAATGTCATGTCACCGTAATGTTATTTGCTATTGAAAACAAAAAATGGTGAAAGAAAAAAATTTATCCTGGCCAATAAGAGCAGGCTGGCTGAGTGGATAAGCTGAACTACCTCAGGTTAGACTCCTATTGAACTTCCTCTTCCATCATGTAGCTGTCCTATCGTTTCTTCTCATTCATCAAGTAGTTACCTCATCTTATTCCTAATCTTCTCAAATGTGAAAAACTAGCATTTGTTCGAACATATGGTGGAGAAGGAGGTGGAACAGCTGCAGAGCAATCTTGACCTCGTGTCCTCCAGCAGGGTGAAAACGGAACAGAAAAGAAAAGAAAAGAAAAAAGGAGGAGGGGGGGGAAAAGGGAGCTGCATCTTCAAAGGCAAGAAGACACTTGGAAACAAAAATCAGTCCCTGGCCATCATCCATCCCTCCCCTACGCCATCCATCTCTTCGCTTCCCTTCTTTCTCACCCTGGTCTTGTCTCCATGGCAACCCCCTTCGAACTAGCCGCCCTTGGGTTATGCGCGTGTCTGGTGAGTGTGTGCGTGAGCAAGGAAGCTTGTTTTAGGCACAGAACTAAGGGCCTTTTTTGTCCCCGCTCTCCCCCTGGCCAACTTGTCACAGGCGCTGCGGGGAAGCTCAGGGCGAGAGAGAAAGAGGCAGAGAGAGGAAGGGAGAGTCGGTTGTGTCAGAAAGTAAGAGAGCGAGGGAGATTAGAGAAAGAGAGACAGCCGACACAGGAGAAGAGGCAAAAACACAGGGAGAGACTACTATAGAAGAGGAATGCGTTGACACTCGTGAAGAGACAATACAAAATTAATGAGCGCCTTTCAGTGACCTGCTCTTATCCACCCTCTGTGTGGAACAGACATTTTTAAAGCACTTGAGGGCAAAAATGTTTGCATTTGCACCTCACCCTCTGTACAAATATCAAAACACTACTTTTAAAATTGACTTGCTTTGAGCAGTATTATAATGTTATGAAGAAAATTAAATTTTTTTTTTAAAAACAAGGTGGTCTTGACACAAAGCACCTTTTTTTCTTTTTGAACTTTCAATTTTCATGAACAGAAGAAGAAAATTATGACAGCAATAAGATATATTCTTCAGCGTTGTCTAGTGACCTTTGTGTTGCAATTTTTGCAAAAAAGAGGAGGGGGGGTTAAAGTAAATTAAGTTTCCTCCTAATTTTTTACATCTCTGTTAATGGGAAAAGATTGACAGCAGCCCAGTGTAAACAATAAAATTTAGCACACGATTAAGTAATTGGATGGAGTAGTAAACTCATCTATAAGCCACCACCATTAGAGAGCAGCTATTTTAGCTGGAGTGTTTCTATCTGACATTTTTTTTAGGAGAAAAAATATTTGGTTGTTCATCTTTTCTATGAGATCACGCTTAGCAAAAATGTGTTTAATTAGCTGAAAAGGCACACTAAAGAAATGGCAAGGCAGCTGAGAGTTCACGATGCCCACAAGAAATGTGGATTAATTGCTCATAAATATGTGGTAAATGTTGCTGGAGTGAGATGTCATGGAAATATTACACTGTGCCTCCTTGCAAGTATATACTTTTTAAGTAAAAGTGTTATTCCTTCAAAACAGCAGAACAGTGAGAGTGTACTGTGATCCTGGTATCCCCCACTCCCCCACCAAGATATTGTGTCACTTCATGAAAAGGCATTAGGGGGCAGGAGAATGATCTTGTTCTACTGACAGAACTGTGCTGTTAGGAAAAATACTTTTTAAGAGCCAATTCGAACAACATGACAAACAATGAATGACTCGGGATGGTGAACATCTTGTATAAAAGGTGTCAGGTTGCAGGTTGCAAGACAAAGGCAACAAGCTTTTTGAGGTGCAGCAGCAAAGGTGTGGTACAAGGTG
>VUQJ01015389.1:11625-22686 GCA_015108635.1 Andinoacara biseriatus | reverse complement strand
ATTTTTGGGATTTGTTAATTGATCAAGAATCTAAGGCACAAAGCTGTCACTTAAGACAAAGACAAGCATGAAATGCTTACATTTAAGAAGCAAAAGATAGGTATATTTGGCATTTGTGTTTAAAGAACACATACACAGACATTTGTACCTGAATAATAAAAGTATGCTTCGCTGGTTATCAGAAAGCCTGTGTAAATTCAAGCTACCTCAGTTCATTGTGTAAATCATGATTGAGAAAGTTAAACTGGTTGTTCATAACTGACCCTCCAATGACCCTTAAAGCTAGTGAGGGAAGTCTTCAACTGTTGTTGTGACATCTACTGCAGTTTTTCTTTGTGTACCTCACAGGTCAAGGGGGGCATGCTTACCTGAAAGAATGGCTATGGTGGGCAGGACTAATTTCAAGTAAGTGAATTGTTTGCGGACTTAATTCTGCCCTTTAATGGGTGACAAGGTCAGGATTCTTCCCAGAAACACTGTCTTCTTTGTTTTCTTAAAACAAAACAAGGCTTTTGTGGGTTTGTTTTTTTTGTTTTTTTGCTGACGACGTGGCAGCAAGCACTGCACCCACACCAAGTATTCCAAGTACACATTCCTTCAAAGAGCACATTTGCACAAGTAGGCTTGGAAGAAAATGTTTAATCTAAGCTGCTTCACCAACTATGAATATATCTGCATACTAATGATGATCTTTGTTATGTTGTAGTGGGAGCTGGAGAGGCTGCTAACTTTGCTGCATATGCATTTGCACCAGCCACACTTGTGACTCCTCTTGGAGCATTGAGTGTACTTGTCAGGTAAATGTTTTTAAGTTTTATATTGTGAAACACTATTATTATGGAAATGCATCTGGGACTGAAAATACTCCCCAATAAATACAGTATATTTACTATAGTTTGCATAAAGCAGTTGTGTCCAGCTGTGTGTTTGTGTTTGTTTTTCTTCTCTAGTGCTGTGCTGTCCTCGTACTTTCTGAACGAGAGGTTGAATGTGCACGGGAAGATTGGTTGTTTGCTTTGCATCTTGGGCTCCACCGTCATGGTTATCCATGCACCACAGGAAGAAGAGGTGGCTTCCCTTGTTGCCATGTCTGAGAAGCTCTTAGATCCAGGTTGGCCCAGACCTGCTTTGTTGTGATCTGATTAACAACGTTGTAGAAGCAGAATCCCAGAAAGGACGTGGATGCTTCTTCTTTTTTTTTCAGGTTACTAATTAATTCTATAATGCTCCCATTAGGTTTCATTGTGTTTGCTGTGTGCGTTGTGGGAAGCAGCCTGATTCTTATCTTTGCTGTGGCTCCTCGTTTCGGACAGAAGAATGTGCTGGTCTACATCCTGATCTGCTCTGTGATTGGCTCCCTCTCTGTGTCTTGTGTCAAGGGCCTGGGCATTGGCATTAAGGAGCTGTTTGCCGGGACAGCAGTGCTGAAGGAACCCTTGTTCTGGGCCCTAGTCATCTGCCTGGTAATCTGTGTCAGCCTTCAAATCAACTACCTGAACAAAGCCCTCGACATATTTAACACATCACTAGTGACTCCTATTTACTATGTCTTCTTCACCACATCTGTCATGACCTGCTCAGCCATCCTCTTTAAGGAATGGTTAAGAATGACTATTGATGGAATAGTGGGAACTATCAGTGGGTTCCTCACCATCATTTTGGGAATTTTTCTCCTCCATGCCTTTAAGGACATTACATTTACCTGGGATTCCCTTCCACTTTATCTGAGGAAAGGTCCTCAGGGCTCTCCATGGGGCCAGCAGCCATACTTGGCTCTTCCCAGCCATGACTTTCAAGCAGATGAGTTGAATCTGCCCAGAGGAGGAAGCTTAAATGGGGGGTGGGGTATGCACCAAAGAGCACCTTGAGGACGACAAATATCCTCATTACCACATAAGATTAATTCTAAGACTTTAATGCATATCACAGCATTACAGTCAATCTTACAAAAAGAACTTTTTGAATGAGCAAAGAAGCTTTAAAATGAGCATAATGCTACCGGTACACTGGATTTTTATTTGAAATCGACATTTTTTTCAGAACATTATAGGTGGTGTACGTTATGAATGTGAATAATTTACTGGTGTGTACATTTTTTTTTTTACAGCTTAAGTTAAAAAAAGCCTTCACAAGCTAGATTGTGCCATCTGTGATTGTAATGCAGTCACAGTTTTGCAGCTTTAAACTTCATCATACATAAAGATGTGTGAGCTGATTTGGAGTCAGTGTGAGGGTTAAGTGTTAATTTGCTCTGAATTTAATTAAGAATAATTTTTCATGTTAGTTACTGTATTACCTCGTTATTACATGCAAACCAAAGAATGTTATTTACTTGTATAAATAAATTACCAATGTGTGCCAAGCTGTAACATATCTGTGCTTGAACTGTATTTTGCGTGTTTGATAATGCCAATTAAAACACAATTACACCATCAGTTGACTGCACAAAAATTGACAGTATTGTTTGGCATTTTGTTTATTGCATATGTACAGCCCAGAATCTTCAGCTGCTGATTATGCCTCTTTTGTCAAGACATCCTTATTACACCAGCATGTAGTTAAGTCCTTGTGCTGTCAAGAAAAACCCAAACCCCAGCAGGTCAGCTTAGTGCCTTTTTGCATGTTTTAACATTCAGACTCAGTGTTACAGCTTGAGTTTGAATTCTGTGACTAGACAACACCCACCACAGTTTGAGTTTGTTTGCAACACTCAGATGCCAGCAGAAGACAAAACTACAGGAGTCCATAGTTGGTGTTAATCTCAGGCACTTGTATGGAAAGGTAACATTTTATGTTCCTTTTCCCCACTGGCTGGACAGTTCTTAAACGTACTGTACAGACAGCAGGGTCAGGGATGCGACTCCTCTCAGAACAGTGCCCATGTGCCCGTTAGTGCTCCGAGAGACAGTTTTTAGTCTGACATGGACTCAGAAAACGATCCCTTGCTCCTTTGAGTCTGTTCCAGTCTGTTTAGGATGAACTGGCTGGTGTCAATGAATCGCTCCACGCAGTTAACAAAGCAAGTTTCCGTCCTCGAGTCCAGCTTCGGCCCGGGTTTATCCATGCACTTCTCCTGGAAACAGACACCGAGAAGAAGCGTAACAGCAATAGCGCAACAACTCCTGTTAAAGACTAACAACTTTACGTCACAGCGGGTATTGCAAACATTGTAGCGAAAGCGCCACTCCATGATTCGGACACGTTCCTCATAAACGCTAAAAGTGGAAATCAAGAGTGTATTTTACCGGTTAATCAGCACAAAGCAAATTCTCCAGCGGTACTTCGTGACCTCACACAAGTGTGCTTTTTGTCCATTAACATTAGAATACTACATTTACTCACATTTCACTTCACCTCGCTACTCTTTTCCAAAGGGTAGTGACTTCAGGGAAATTACATGTAAGAGTTTGTCTCACAAACATTTTACTCTTGAATACCTGCTTATAAGGTCAAAAATAGCGTTACTTGCTTAAGAAAAGCGGAGTGATTGAATACAGGCGGGACTCACCCGGTATTTTTAAAACGTTTCAATCCAATTTTTTTGGTAATTTTCTGGCTACAGCAAATTAAAAAACGAATTTGTAACCGTTGTGCAATATAAATAATACTAGCTGTCAGTTATAAACATTAGACTAATATTTAAGCAAACAGAGCTGCACTGGCAGCTTACGCTTATCTTACCCAGCAAACCTCCGTCATTTGATGCACCAGCTGCTGAAATCTTTGTTTTTGAGACTCTATTTCGATGAATTGCTGAAGCTGAGGGTCAGCTGTCGCTCCCTGACCGTCCATACTCGCTTATAAAGAGGTCGTATTAGTAATATTTGGCAATTTTTCAACGCCGAACGGCTTTATTGCTGACCTTCACGTGCGTATGAACGACGGGAAACGGGAAGTAGTTCAGCCAATCACAGAGCACGTTGCCCCGTCATCATGCACACGTAATAACAGTCGTATCCATTTGATGGCATATTTAGACATCTGTTTTCTAATACGTGAATGAGGATAACAGCGTCTTCATTTTTCACATTTATTCCACATTATGTTTCAGACATTTCAAAGCCGGGCATACTTGGCTTTTATTTGTGCAATACACACGGGCTTACAAAGCTTGTTTAGACAGGTAAAGATGTTTGCACATTCCACAAATATTAAACAAAATTCACTAAATACATACAATCTCAATCCGGTGGTGTTTCATAAAATATACACAATTTAAACTCTACTATATAGAAACGTACTTTTACCTATGTGATGGAAAGGACAGTATAATCAGTGAGCAATAGTGGTGCTGTTAACTCTTTAATTAATTGCGTTATCTTTCCAGGCAGGTCTCAAGATGCTCCTCTGTGGGCTTCAGCGTGAAGTGTTGATGTTTTGTGCTGATAAATTACTCTGAGGCCTACTGGAGCTCATACAGCAAATCCTGAACAGTCAGCGCCAGCTCCTGAAAGGTGGGTCTGTCCTCTGCTTTCTGCAAGCAAAAACAGAGAGAAACTTTAAGATTAGATTCAGAAAATATTTGTAATTCAACATCATCTGCTAAGGATCGGAATAAAATACATAATTCACTTACATCGAGCCAACAGCTTGACATAATGCTGTAGACCTTTTCATTGGCCAGCTGGGGGCGGTAGAGGCGCAGCCCCCTCGACACCTGTTCCACTATTTCCGTGTTGTTGAGGCGCTCATACGGAAGCCGTCCCAAAGTGTACACCTCCCACATTAAAACGCCTGATAAATTATATAAGCAGGTAGCATTTAAAATGATTATTCGTTATTTTTTGCCGCCAAAATTGTATATAATTCTTAAAACTGACAAGAAATATGGAGGACCGAAAACTGCCAAAATAAAAAAATAAAGGCTATCAATAAAACAACATTCAATTAAATGCATACGAATTTGGAAAAAATGTAGGTATTAATGCATAAAATGTGACATAAATTTATTTTTCATTTAATTATTCAATGAATGCAATTTTTAAACAATTATTGGTGTATTTAATAATACATGAGTTTCTCAATGTATTTACCACTATTTGTTTCTGGAGTTTTTGCGTCCACTAGCTTTGAAATACATCACTAAAACAACCAAAAGAAAAAGTGTACAGTATGCGTTACTTACCATATGCCCAGATGTCTGACTTACTGCTAAATTTGCAGTAAAGAAGGACCTCCGGTGGCGACCAGCGAACAGGGAATTTTGCACCTGCCGAGCTTGTGTATTCATCATCTAAAACATACCTGATGGGCGATATGGAGGAGGAGGAATTATAATATTGTACTGTATGACATACCAGTGTGCCATGTTCTTTTTTGGAAGCATTTTACCTTGATAGACCAAAGTCAGTCACTTTGACGGTGCCGTTTCCATCTACTAAACAGTTCCTGGCAGCCTAATGATAAAACAAACAGTACAGTTGGTTTAAGCGTAATCATTAAACAATCAGCAGTGGAATGCAGTGGGATTTTTCTTTTTCAGCTTTCACACAGTAGATAATTGTCTCTCACCAGGTCTCTGTGGATATACTGGTGTGACTCAAGGTAGGCCATGCCCTCAGAGACATCTTTGCACATCTCAAGGAGCTGGACGGTTGTTGGGTGCTGCTTCAGGCCCTCCTTGAGGTATGTGAGCAGGCAGCCATTTGCCAGGTACTCAGTCACTATATAAATAGGCCTTTGTTTGGTGCACACACCATAGAGCTGGACCAGGTTTTCATGGCGAAGCTTCCTTGTTTGAGCAAAAAGGAGAAGGAAGTTGATTATTATGAGTTGGTTTTCCTCAAAGAAGCTATAAGAACTACCCTCCGAGTATGAGAGATCAGCTTTATCAGAAGTTTTGGTTGTGCTTACATCATGATTTTGGCTTCGTCTATGAAATCATCTTCGGACATGGAGCCCTCTTTAATCATTTTAATGGCCACATCATGCTGGCCCTGCCACTTCCCATACTTCACCACTCCAAACTGGCCAGAGCCCAACTCCTTGATGAAGGTGAGGTGGTGTGGGTCGATCTCCCACACACCTGCATCAAACCAAAGAGAATAAAGGAGTCCTTTAGGATGCAGCAATCATTAAAAGAACAGTTTGGCACTTTGAAAAGATCTTTTTAGCACTTCTGCTGATAGCTAAATGAGACACTATTCTTGGTTAGCATAAAGACTGGAAACGATTTTTCTTTTTTGAAGCTATAAAGCAGGGGATTTTAGCCTGAGACACAGACAGAAAAATATTATAAATCTTCTGCTCTAACTCCAGACACAAAAGTGAAGTATGTCCTCAAATATACTAATACCCCAAAACACTTTTAAAACACTGTTAAAACTGTTTTTGCAGTTCAAGAGCTGTGATACACTTACCATAACCAAGCCCTGCTGTGGATGGGGGCCGTGTCCGGTTAGAAACGATGTGTTTCAGTCTGCTAACCATACCTAGTGAGGGAGATAACCAAACCACATTACCTATTAAGGTCATTTTTGATGGGTAAGATGACAGAAATATGGATTGCATGATTTATCTAATTCATTTAACTTGGACATGTGCTTGAATGGGCTACTTTAAAAGAAGACTGTAAAAAAAGAACAAACAAAAAACATGTTTCTTAATCCTTTGGCATTAAAAAAAACCTATAAATTTAAGTTGAATAAAATGGAAATTAATAAGGAGAAAAGAATAATTGAACCCATTTCTAATTCCCCCTTCCCCCCCACACACTTACTTCCTTATGACTCATTTCTGTTTTCCTGTTACTATAATCAAATTTGAAAACTGTTGTATTGTGTAACCAATACCACAGCATTAAAGCCCGGAATATGTGTTATTAAATATCCATATGTCCCAGGCTGTTATATTGACCTGCTGAATTGTGCTGGTGATAGTTGATGAGCTCTGCGATGGTGTTAAAATTATGCTTCTCTGCCAAGTAATACTGGCCCTGCGGGGTGGTGCAGATGTTATAATGTCGGCAGCTTCCAGCAGCTTCCCTGTGGAGAGAAGAGTAAGAGTAGCATGAGCAGATTTGGTCCACAGGTTTTTACTGGAACCACACAACAGGAATCATTTATCATAAATACATAATCAGGTAAAATCTCTTCAGTGTTCTGAACAGTGTAGCTCAGTCTTGGAATAAAAAAAGTTCTGCAGATGCATTAGGCCTGGTTTTGCATACATAATTTACATCTCTCTCCCTCTGTGGGCCACTGTTTCCGCTTTCATTACAAACAGTTCTTCTTTTCACGCGTTCACACATGACTGGAGCCAGTGGATATTCTATATAAATGGTAGCAGTGTTTAACACCACTGAGCTTACTCACCCACCACCCTTAGTGAGCAGAGACACAGTGTATTTCCCGGCCTTGCTTGAGTCCCGTACCAAGAAGCCTCCATCTTTGTTCTGATCACGGGAAACAGCATATTTCATAAGTTTTGACTTAAACATAGTCCAGAAATGTATTTTTAGGTGACGTCTCATACATGTAGACACACACACACACACACACACACACACACACACACATATATATGTATATGTATTGTACACTGATAATTTCAGTCATGGGGTTACCTCAGTCTTTAACAGCTTTTCTGCTTGGCTACGGTTCATATTCTTGCAATACCAGCTGTAGAAATAAATAATTTTCATGCTTCTGTATTAATTAAACAACAAGCACACTCATATATGACATAATTACACCTATTTAGAGGCAGGAAAACAACACTGATACTCACTCGAATCTTTCTAGCCCCTTTTCTGCTTCCACAACATAATTACTGGGTATATAACCTTCTTTCCTGAAAAAGAAAAGATCATAGATAACATCAACAGATGAGCACACGCAAAACATGCATTTTTGCTTAACCATAAAATATTTGTCAACACCAGCAGCATCCTGTGTTGACTCTTATAAATCATTCATATGAATCAAATATGGGATAAATTCATTTCTATGCAAATGTTCCAGATTTTCTGAAGTAAGAGTCACGTAACCCTGGAAGTTAAAATCTGCGTGGCCATTTTTAGAACTTTCTTCCGCTCATCGTGGACTTGTATCACTTATTTTTAACCTGCTTGGTAGTGATATTCAGATATTCAGTGATCTGTCATGCAGACAGATCACTGAATATCTGTCTTCATGAATATGGAGCTTTCAGTTGGTTTACTTTAGATAGCATTGAAAGAATCCAGTGTAAACAGATCGGTCTTGTTTTGTGCAGCCTTCCTTCTTTGTCCCACTCTTTTGAGTCAGGTTATGACATTTGTGGGTCTCCTAATTTTTTGTGCAATCTCTAGTCACCTCACCCGTATTTGTCTTGGGCTCGCCACCAGTTTGCGTCAGACCTCTCCAGGATGGTGTACTCTTCATCCTTCTTTAGCTCCAGGTCTTGGGGTGTCATGGGTGTGTAATTGTACTCAGCTACGACAGTCATGCTTGCAGAGCTAGCAGGTGGGTCAGGAAGCTGTGGACGCAAAGAACGAGTCGGCTTTTCCTGAAAAAAAAAAAAAAAAAGATTGGTCATTTAATGTAGAACAAAATAGTGCATGCTTGGTGATCTCAAAGTACTGGGTACCTCTGTAGGAGTTGGAGGAAGTGGTTTCCTGGAGCCCCTTCGCCGAGATGGTTGAGAGGTAAAACCTATATAGGCATTATTTGATATATGTGTTGATAAATTTAAAGTTTTAGTTCCTGATCATTTCAGATTTTATAACTACGGGGAGTCTAATTCTCACCATTCTTACTGTCGAGCACTTTGCAACCCATGGCTTGTTTAACTTCCTGTTGGCAGCAGAGCCACACCCCATCAACCCAGAAACATGGATGGTACTTCTGCATCAGGTCTTTGTTGAAGCGCACCACTGTACACGTATTTTAACACATAAATACTTAGGATGCATAAGATATGGTCATGTTGTTGAAAGATGGTATGAGATACTGTAACAAGACTGTACGTGTACACTTACATTCTTTGAGCTTCTTTATCCATTGAACCCGAACGTCTTCAGTCTTAGAAAATATGTACAGCGGCCCTTCATCATAAATAATCTGTGGAAATATCCACATCACATCAAGACAGCGATTATTATTTGTTTTGTTGTGTTTGTATTTTTCATTGTGAAGTTGATAAAAGAAAGTATACAACTGCAGAATAGATTGCTGCAAGTGCGGCAAAACCCTGTTCAAACGCATTAATGGAAATTCAACACAAACTTTTACTTTGGGTTTTCTCTAATTAAGGCATGTTTATCCTCAATTTTTACTATTTATGGCAACATTGGCACTAAAAGTCCCTAGTTCATCTGAGTGTGAGAGGCAGTTTCACTTCTTAACCATCAACTTTCACAGTGTTAACTGTTGGAGGAATGGACAGCTGTCGGACAGCCTCAGGGAGGCTGAGAAGAGGTAGCAGTGAAAGAAAGCAAAGCATAACTTTCATACAAAGACAAGTTCGACAGGAGAGAAGCATTTGAATGAGTCCTGTTTATAACTTTAGTAATGAGTATTAGATAGAAAAAGGCCTACCTGGAATGGATGCATACGCTCTGGGGGGGCAGTGGGCTCTGGCTGGACTATCTCGACGCACTTGATCTTCTCTAGGTCAACTGACCCTTTCAAACCTTTTCGCTTCTGCTTAGCAGAAGAGGAAACAGGTTAGAAAAAGAGCTAAATGTGTATTTTGCAGTTCAAGGTTGCCAGCCAACATTAATATGAAACAAACCGTTCTGTAGATCTATATACGTACCCCTTTGTCAAGATCATAGTCATAGTAGGCTATTTTTTCCTGGGTAAGAACAAACAATCTCTCTTTGTAGTTTAAGGGCGAGGTCTTCTTCTTCTGCTGAGATCTTTTAACAAAGATTTCCTCCAGTATAGAGTCTGACATGATTCAATCAGGATTCATCCACACTGGAACAAGTGAAGAATACATGTATAAAGCACGAGAGCAGCGTAACACCTTGTGAGAGACTATCACCAGCCAGTATGTTCACACCTCGACTGTGACAGCAGTCGTTTTGCTGAGAGCTGTGAATGGCTCACTCAGTCACAGCTAACTGTGCTCAGAGTTACCATCAAGCCTTGGCTTTTGCTGCACTTTGCACTTATTCAGTGTTGAAAAGCATTTTAACAGAATTTGATACCTAACCAATGTTCACAGAGCTGGAGCGATGCCAATATAACAGTTGAGAATAGAGATGTGAAATGTGATGAACAGCCATACAGTGTGAGCGCATATCAGTGTGTGATTAGCGCTAGTTTGCATAAGCCCTGCTTTTCATCCTGGCAACATTATCGGTTTTCAACATTTGCCTCTGTGGCACATCTGTTTCTCTCAGCTGTTACATCCTGGTACTACTTTAACTGAATATGGTATTTAATTTGTCTTTGCCTTTACCATGAATCTAATCTACCTGATTCGAAGGCTATTTTTTATGATGCAAAAACCTGGTCATGAATACAATAGTATAGTTATTTTATTTTACATCACTGTACAATGTAGATATGATTAGTTTTTTGGTGCTTACAGAAGCAGTATCTGAATAAAATTTGTTTGCTAGCAATATCATGTACTCTTACTATCAGACTTCCTTTCCCTCTGGCACATAAATACATTTGACCACGGACATAAGATAAGTAGGCAAATGAGAAAGGCTAACTTTTTGCTTTATGGCAGTGTGCTGTGTCTTGTTTGCAGCACCTCCTAACAACCCACATTGAAATGAAACTTGCACCTGAAAAACAAGCCATATAAGCTCTAAACAAGAGTAGAGGGGAGCCTACAGTAACACAGTTTTATCAGAAATTAGTAAGGCAGCAACATTAACATCCTGATATTTTGGAAAGAAAAAGTTAGTCGAAAGTCAAATGATATCGATGTTGAATAATTTAACCAAACTGGATGTCAGTAGATAGACCAGCCACAGGTCAGCGAGTAGACTGGCCTGTCATTAGGAAGCAAAGTTAGTTTTGGTTGTGACCAATGCAGAACTAAAACTGGAATCTCATCAAGCGACCAAAAAAACCGCTGCATTCCCAACAACAGGTTCTAAAAAGGCAACAAAAGTGT
>VUQJ01015388.1:8278-19977 GCA_015108635.1 Andinoacara biseriatus | reverse complement strand
TATTCGCTCAGTCGTTAACCTTAGATCCACTTAGGATAAGCTAACAGCGGCTAACAGCTGCCGGCTAACAGCGGCAAAAACAGAACAACTTACCTACAGAAAAGTTCTGGAAATCCTCAACAACTCACCTCTGCATCGGACACAGGTGAGCTTCTCTCACTCCTCGACTCGTATCGGACTCCTTTTGCAAAATTTTACAGCCTCCTTCAGAGTAAATGGCTGTGGACGTTCCATAAACAGCACTCACCACATCTGATTTTGTTCCAGATTTATTGCTAAGTATTGCTAATATTAAAATATGTTAAAATTTAGAGCGTTCAAAAATGTTTCTCTTCACAAACAGTAGTAGAAACCCCGGCCGGTCGCTGTGGGGTACAGAGGGTTAAACTGGACCGTTAGTACCAGATGATCATGTAGTGATTTCAAATCAAATCAAATCAATTTTATTTATAGAGCGCCAATTCACAACAAATAGTCGCCTCAAGGCGCTTTGTATTGTAAGGTAAAGACCGAGCAATACTGCAGAGAAACTGATGAGTATTATTAATGAGCCCTGAGGGCTGATAGTCATAGTTTATTCATATTTGTCATATTCCTGCTGAAAGAACTACATGTTTATACCTTCTTGACATGCAGAAGTAAAAAAGAGACTCCTTCTCTTCCAGGAGTCTGGAAAGGAGACGCACCTCCTCACTCTGGTATCCTCCCTCCTCCCTCCCCTCTACTAACTCTCCTTGTGTCCTCTTCCTCCTCTCTCTCCTCTAACTGGACCTCCAGCGTTGTTAAACATCTGACATGTTAGCTGGTTTTGAATGTGACTCTAACCGCATTCTAACAGCAAACCATGGTGACGTCATTGTGACATCTTAGTGACATCACCCAGCTTCCGAACACAATCACGTGGCAGAGTCATGATGTTGCACCGGGCATGGCAGTTTGAGCAAGGCATGCTGGGAGAGCTTGCGCAAGGCCTCATGGGTAGTTTTGTTTTGCCGGTCATGAAGCAGATCTGTCAGTCATGCATGCGTTTGATGAGTCCTTGATTCTGATTGGCTGAAGTGGGCACCTGTTGGGAAGCTTGGCCAAAAAAAAAAAAAGAAAAAAAAAAAGAGTGTAATGTAGAAAATCAAAGATGGAGGACAGTCAGCGAGCAGAACCCTCTGAGTGAGATCAACAGTGGAACCTTTGAGTGGAGGTCTGTACTGCAAAGCAGGATTTATGGTTAGCCAGCTAACTTCAGGTTTAAGCCTGAGTTTTAAGGATCCTCTTCTTACTGGGCTACACTGGTACATCAGAGCAGGTTATGTTTAAGATCAGAGACCAACATGCACACAGCAACGGCCTGCTGACCAATCAGTAAAGTGGAACATCCCTCAGACCATGGTGACTAGTCTTTGTCTTTCTCTGATCAGCAAGAAATAAGGAGGACCTTTTTCCCTGTTAGCTGCTATAAGCTTTGATAAGATGCTATAAGCCTTAAATATAGTGATATACACTTACCAGCCACTTTATTAGGTGCACCTATTCAACTGCTCATTAATGCAAATATGTAAGTAGCCAATCACATGGCAGCAATTCGTTGCATTTTAGGCATGTAGACATGGTCAAGATGACCTGCTGAAGATCCAGCCTGGGCTTCAGAAAGGTGATTGCTTTGAAGCAGATGGGCTACCGCACTACAGCAGCAGAAGACGCCACCATGTGCAACTCCTGCCAGCATAAACAACATGAAGGCATGGATCCACCTAAAGGTGTAAAGGTGTGGGGGACATGTTTTTGGCACACTTTGGGCCCCGACTGAGCGTTGTTTACACGCCACAGCCTGCCTGAGTATTGCTGCTGACCATGTCCATCCCTTTACAACCGCAGTGTACCCATCTTTATGCCATCTTTATCTTGCCATGTCACAAAGCTCAGATGATCTCAAAGTGGTCTCTTGAACATGACAATGTGGAGGTTTGTACTCAAATGGCCTCCACAGTCACCAGATCTCAGTCCAGTAGAGCACCTTTGGGATGTGGTGGAACAGAAGATTTGCATCATGGATGCAGCCGACAAGTCTGCAGCAACTGTGTGATGCTGTCAAGTCAATATGGACCAAAATCTCTGAGGAATGTTTCCAGCATCTTATTGAATCTGTGCCATGAAGAATTAAGGCAACTCCAAAGGTGCCAATCTGGTACATTGTGGCTAACGAAGTGGCTGGTGAGTGTTTATTATAGTGAGATCATCAGATTTTAATAGCTGATGTAAAAGTTATCACAAGGCAAATAAAGTCCACTGGGTTGAAATAAGCAAAATAGAAATCAGAAAGTTTGTTAATGCATGAAAAAGCACTGGGAATATAAAGAGCTGAAAGGTAAATTTGGTGTTTGTGTGGCTTTGTGTGGCTGCTTGCCAATGTCAGGGTAAGTGAAGCTATATTTCCTTGGTATGTTGAACCTGCTTCGTACTACAGACCTTTAAACTGTACCAATCAATAGATCCTGTCAGTAAAAATGAGTCAGTCATAACAACAGCTGAGCTTCCTCAAAAACAGCAGCAGGTTGTAGAAATGGAAACTCAGAAACATCAGCAGAGGATTACTAGAAACTGATCCTGTCCTGTCAGCTGGGGTCAAAGGCCGCAGTTATTAATTACCATGTTTTTTAAATGTATCTGGTTCTGATTGGATGTTTGTTCTTGCTGTTCTCTGATTGGTTCTCACAGGCTACAATCATGTCAGGCTCCACCCTCAGTCTAAACCATGACCCCACCCCTCTGCGCAGTACATTGGGACGCCAGGCGAGTTTCCAGGAGCGCAGCAACTCCAGACCACAAGTACGCGCTGCTGACCTTTGACCCTTCTCTTTGCTAATCATTATACTGTGTTTTATTGTTTCTGAAGAAAAGTTTCTAATGTGATTTTTTTCCAGGTGACTCCTCGATCCAACACCTTGCCCTCTGACCCTCAGCGCCGAGCCTTCGCCATGAGGAAGATGAGGCAGGAAGTGAATGACATCCTAAACCAGAACCCTGTGGAACTCCACAAGGTGATCTGCCTCACTTGGTGTTGCTCTCCTCAGTGAGGGTCACGAATCCTGTGATTTTAATGGATGTGTGTTTCTGTGCTCGTAGCTCACTCTGGAGAAGGCCACAGACCTGGAGGATTTTGGTTTCAGTGTTTCTGACGGATTGCTGGACCGTGGCGTCTACGTCAATAACATCCGACCAGGAGGCCCGGCAGAGCGGGGTGGTCTCAGAGCCTACGACCGAATACTACAGGTACAAAAGTACACTGATTTCAGAATCCTTCCATCTGCTTTGACCCTTCGTTTCTCCTCTGTTTTAATTTGAGTCAGCATTTAAAAAATTTTTGAATTTAAAATTTTGAGAGGTTCTCTTTTTTCCAGATTAACCATGTGCGGACCAGGGACTTTGACTGCTGCCTTGTTGTTCCGCTGATCGCAGAGTCTCCAAACCGCCTGGAGCTTGTCATCAGCCGAAACCCTTCATCCTCCTCCTGCTCTTCCTTGCTGGTCAATCACACTGATAGCACAGCCAACAGCAGCCATTCCCCTCAGCCAACCGGAGGCGAGCTGGGACCATCGGAGCTCTCTGTTGGCCAGGGAGAGGATGGCGGTCCGATCAAGTGGAGCCAACCAGGAGATGGTTTGGGGGCGGGGCTTGGGATGGGGCAGGTTACAAATAATTCCTTATAGCAGACAAAAACTGTATCAAACTGGATTCAAGCAGATGGGACTGGAGAAGGCAGTGAAGAAAACTGTACAACAAAGTTGAACCAAACTGATTTAAAACTGGTTCAGAGTGGACTGCCCATGGTGCTACACACACCCTCTGGATGACCTTTGACCACTAAAATTTGACCCTAGAACTGCTAAAGCAGCCTGAAAGCACAGTGATGGACTGGAGCAACTCCACACCTTTTAACCTGAACCAGTTCTGCTACTACTGGTGACACTGGAACCAGAATTATAACTACTGATCCTACTGGAGCCACAAATGGGGCTACTGGCCTACCTGGTCTAAGATTAATAGTTACTGGTCCTTCTAGCTCAGAGCCATGGCTACTGGTTCTACTGAAGCCACAACTACAGCCAATAGTCTTACTGGTCTACAAGCCTAGAACTATATCCCTATGAAGTCAGTGCCACAGCCAATGGTCTTACTCTTCTGAGATTGATGGTAACTGGTTCTAGAAGTCTAGAATTACATGTTGAGAACACATGGATTCTGGGTTTAATCGCCATGGAATCATGGTCCCAGGTTCCACCAAAGTCAGAGCCAAAGGCTTTGGTGTTACCTAAGTAAAGACTATGATCTGGGTTTATAGTCTTTCGGAGTTACAGAACCATAAGTCCTGGTCCTGCTAAAGCCAAAACCCGAGCCAATAGTCTTACTGTATCAAGACACATAGGTACTGGTCTTAGTGGGTGCAGGATAATGGTTACTGTTTCTACTGAAGCCAGAGGCAAATCTAGTGGTCTTGCTGGTCAAAGCATGGTTCTTGTTTGAGGTCTCAGTGGCAAAGGAATTATGGGTACTATGCCAGAGCCATGGCCAATGCTTGGGGCTATGGGTCCTGGCCCTACTAGAACCAGAACAGTGGCTTTTGGCCATGATCCACAGCAGCACAAAGACTGATGGGACTTGAGTCCAGATACTGGAACCTGCTGATGGGCATAACAGTTGCCAAGGACACTAGGGATGCTCTGATCAGTGTCTAAAGCAGATGCTATTACTGAACCAACACTGATTACTGACTTCTTATGTTCGTGCATAAGAAAGCCTTATGTCTTCTCTTTGATATTCTACCAGCTGGAATCACTGGTTCTCAGTACACTAACTAGATCAAGCAAAAGAAAGTCTGAAGTTACTGAAGGTGTAACTGTTCCAAATGGTTGCACTTGATGTTGGAAAGTTGAGGGAAAGCCAGTTTTAGTTGCAGCCCCATATAGATATCCCACAAGAAACCTGAGCTACCTTAATTGGCCCAGAAGATTGGATTAAGAAATGAGACTAAAGATCGTCATGGTTAAGGGCAAGACTTCAGGTGGTAGGGTGTAAGTGGACGTGGCGATGGAAAGAGAGCTCGAGGTCAGAAATGGTTGGGATTAGGTGAGGTTTGGCAAATACAGGTATGTAGGGTTGGATCTATAAGGCAGTGATCAGATGAAGCTGCTTGAACTAAATGCCCAAACATGTCACGTAATCCTGAAGAGATATCCAAAATTAAATTTTTAAAAAAGTTCATGAGTAAAGAACTCCATGGCTTGTTCATCTGGCAACTCAAAGGTTGAGTACTGCATTTCCAGGTGGCGTTTTTCAGACGCACAGTTTTGTTTCAGTAGTCTCTGGAGGCTAAGCTTACTGAAAGCACTGAGGGGTTTTAAAGCTTTTGCATGCTTATTTGACACAAAATTCTATTGGAATAATAACTAGCACTCAGTTGAGTTTTATTATGCACTTTATTGGACTAACACTGTAAAAATGAGCAAGGTTTGCCTGAGCTTTGACTCCATTCTCTAATGGCTGCTATAATTTATGCAACCTGCTTTTTATCACTGTTTTCTTTACTGAATTCCCCAAAAATGAGGACTGAGGTTCTAATATTTTATGACACCTTTCACAAGATTTATGCCATACGACTCTTCGCTGCTACACTGACAAATAATACAAAACAGGTTAGCATTTGACCTGCTTTGTTCTCTGAGAGCAGGACTGTTTTAAGGGTTTAGACGAGGGCTGGACTCTGATGCATGATCCCGGTTTTCAATTAGCACGAGAACCTGCAACTGCAGATATATTTTTTATGTTTGATCCGCTTCAGCTTGAAGCTGGCAGAAAGGTGAAGATGAGGTGCTTTCGGACGAGAGGAATTTTCTTTTGTAGTTCTTGTTACAAAGGAGGTTTTTCGTTTTTAGGATTCCATTCTTCGGTATCTGCTGTCCCAGCACAGACAAACACGAGTGACATTAAGTGTACGTTGATTAGTTCAGCACACGCTTGGAGAGCTGGTAACCACCATCGAAGCCTCTTGAATAAATTGGGGTAGGGTTAGACAGAGGTGCCAAAAGTTTAAAATCACATCCAAAAACATTTCAACAGATAAAATCCTGCCACCTAGTGGTGAAGGTCTTGGTTAAGATTTGCAGAGACTAATAAAAAAAAAAGCACCTTTAAAACAGAAGTCCTTAAAGGTGTATAATTCTTGTAAAACTATGCACCTTTGAGCCTATTTGGTCCAAAGGGCCTGTGGTCCGCATCCTCTTAGAAATCTGAGAACACAACGCCCGCCTTTAAAAATTCACCGTGGTTTGTGGTGTTTTTTGCAATAATGTATTTGAATTAATTTGCCTGAGATTTGCTGATCTTGGAAACGCAGCTAAACGTCTGTGTCCTATAAAAATGTCTCTTTGATTTTACACTTCAAATCATAATTTTGCAAGCTAAGGTTAAGCATTCGTCACTGAACGCTCACCGTTTAAGCCAGATGCCATTTTCTTTATGTTTGTTTATTATTTGTGAATTTTAACTTTAAAAAAATGAATGAAATTCCAGTAATGATCAGCTGATACTGATCGGAGCATCCCTAATAAAACAGAAGGTTTACTGTTAAAATTTTAGTTCTGTGCCATGAACGAGCTGCAGGCTGGAATAGTTATGGTAACCATGGCAACAATAATGATGATGATGATGATGACACTGAGCAGTTCAATAAGACTTTTTCTACTGTTTACACCTGTCGGACTGGCCACACTGTGTATGTGTGTGTGCGTGTCTGTGTGTGTGTGTATGTTCCGGTTAAACACAAGGCCAGTTAAGCCCCTCCCACCTCAAGTCCAACACCTCCCCCTTTTCCTCCTCTCCCCGCCATTCTCTACCCCCTGACCAATAGGCAGCCAGGATGGCAGATGGCAGTTCTGAGTCGGCTGATTGGCTGGAACCAATCAGAAAAATAAACATTTCCTTCCCTGTCTGTCTGTGATTGGTTCTCCGCCAGACACAAAAACAACCAATCAGCTTCCAGGAAGAAGTCACGCATGTCACCTACCCCGAATTCCCCGCCCCTCCCTGCCCCCGCCCCAGTGACAGTGATCTATTATGCTAATCGATTGGTGTGTTTTTTGATTGACTGTTGTCAGTTCTGTTTGTTTATATGTTTGTTTCCATGGTGACTGAACCGAACAATATGTAAAATAGATTTTAAAAAAATTAGGTTCAGTCCCCGTCGCTGTTCACATCAAAAACCATCAAACCCTGAAAACAGCCTCATAACCACAGAAACAACAATGTTACATGAGAAAAAATCCTGTTAGAACAGGAAACCTTTGACAGTAAATACCTGAGTGTGTGTGTGCGTGCGAGAGTGTGAGTGTAAGAGTGTGGGTATGTGTGAGCATGAGTGTTTATTTTCGAGTGATGTCAACATCTTCCTGCTCTCACCTCAGTCTGAACTCACTATTTAAAGTGGCCAATCAGAACCCTCTCTCAGCACTCCCTGAGCCGAACGGTCCAATAGCTGCTGTGCTTTAGATTAGAGCGCTGTGATTGGCTCTTACTGTCTGGATAGTTGTGACTGGCTGTTCTGCTCTGCCCCAAATGTTTTGCTTGCTCATAAGTTTCAAATTTCAAGCACATATGGTTAGCAGACAGAGCACAGGGCTAGTGTAACCATAACTACACACACAGCACAAGGACGCTAGTATGCCAGCTCTGTTAGCCTGGTTAGCATTAATAAGCAGCTAATCAAAGCTAAAATTTAGCCAATATTCCCTTATGTTAGCACACAACCAGCCCAGGGTCAGCACAGCCTGTGTATTGTTGTTATTACTAGGACAAGAGCAGCCTAACTTGCTCTAAAAGCATGGCTAACATATGGTTAGCATGTGGCTAGCAACGTAACCACAACGTGGACAGTGGGCTAGCTGTGTTTAACAACAAATAACACCCTTTATTATTAGAAAGTACACATAACGCATATAACAAAGTAGCTAACCAAGGTTAAAATTCTGCTAGCATCCTTTTATGTTAGCACATGGCTAGTGTTAGCACAGCCCTTACACATTGGTAACAAAGGGCTAACATCTACTAAACGAAGTTTTTCTCTTGTTAGCACAAGGCTAACATGGCAGATAATAGTAGGTACTTGGATAGACCCGATCGTGCATCCCAACAGTGTGTTTTCGACACCTCAAGAAGAACTGGCAACTCGCGTTGACATGCTCTGCGTAAAATGCTTAAAATGCAGGTTTGCTAGTCTTGCGGGGTCCCGGTGTGATGTCGTTGTTATTCTCCGGGGTCGTGGGAATCTCACAAAGTTTGTATGGTACCCAGACGATTTTCTAAAAAAAAAGTTAAATATTTTTAGAGGAAGGTGAAGTTTTAACCCTGTAACTTGCAGCTTTACACTCCCCATACCACCAAGAAATTATCCCTTAATTACAAAACTACAAGTTTAAGCTGATAATTTGACCGTGCCGGTACTTTACAAGGCACCGCCATTGCCAAGGGACCTTTGCGAGGTACCAGGTATCCCCAAAAAAACTAGTTTTATTATTTTTGATTTATGCATGAACTTACTTCATTGTTTTTAAACCCCAAAATACAATTTTAAATGGATCAGATTAATAAAATAATCTAAATGCAATTACTAATAAATACATAATAGGCTCATAATGTAAATGCCATTGTTTCCATTGTTTTACCATTGAAATGTATTGACGACTTCCCTTCAAATTTGGTGGATTCAAATCCCTCTAGAATGTAAACCCCTAGTCTGATTTTCAAAAACTAAACTGTTCTGTAATCTGTGTGAATAGTTCTATCAATTTAGCATAGAACTGAAATCAAACTGACAACTTCTATCCAAGTACCTAATAATAGAACTACAGTTTAGAATGTTGCTAGTAGATGCTGAGCACAGGGCTAACATACCATTAACATGTTGCTAATTGATAGCACACAATACAAAGATAGTAAACCAGCCATATTCAACAACTATTTGTTGCTATGGTTACTATGTAACATAGCAAGGGCTTGGTTCACATGTGGGTAAACATAGCAGCTAACTAAAACTAAAATGTAGCTAACATACCCTTATGTTAGCAGGGTGCTAACCTTATATAAGGGTATGTTAGTTCTATTGAAGAGCCTCTACTGACTTGTGGCTCAGGTTAGCATATGGCTAATATGGGGGCATAATAGAGCTATAATTTAGCTTATGGCTAACATTTAGCAGTAGCGGTTAAAGGTTGCTTAGCTACCTCCTGAGAGGCCTAATGAGGTCCAAGGAAATGGCTAACGTTGCTAACATGGCATGCTAACACATAGATGTTAGCATTTTAGGGTTCAGCCAAGAGAAACTGCTCCATCAATAGAAACGAGCCTCAGAGCTGAGGGGTGTAGCTACATGAGGGTTTGATGAGTGAGACCTAAAGCCATACACACTGTGTTTGTGCGCATGTATTAACATTAATGTGTGTGTGTTAGAGCCTGCATTTTGTGTGTGTGTGTGTGTGTGTAACATTGCAAGGATTTGCACTCTAGTGATTCACCTCAGCAAGACGTCCGCCCACACACACACACACGCACACACGTGCATTGCACTGCCATTTGAAATAGTGGGTCAGATTAGTTTCCATGTAGCTTCACCAACCAAACTGTATTTTTCTTTAAAGGAACAGGGATGTTGTAAAGTATTTTTGTACAAATTTAATACTTTGGTAGCATGAAGTTCCTGTTGTTTGTCCTGTCGGGCTCCACTGCTCTCCTCCACCCCCCCTTTGTATGGACGACTACTGAGCAACAATAAAGATGACGACCTGCTGGGAGAACTGGACTCTGTGTGTGTCATCTCACATCAACACACACACACACACACACACACACGCACACTTATGTTTAAACTTCTCAGCCCAAGCAGAGAAGCCCAGACCTCCCTCTCTCCAGCCACATCCTCCAGCCCATCCAGGGGAGACCCTGAGGCATTCCCAGGCCAGCCAAGAGATATAATCTCTCCAGCGTGTCTTGGGTCTGCCCCGGGGCCTCCTCCCGGTAGGACATGCCTGGAAAACCTCACCCAGGAGGCATCCCATTTTTTATTTTTTTTTGTTGCTTGTTTTAAAAAAATAAATAAAAATTCTGTGGCAGAAACAAGCTTCCGTACACAATCCCACGTACATGTGACCTGATCTGTGTGTATCAGGTGATTCACGCAGAAATATTTTTAGCTGCACAAAATGTTTTCTGAAAGTACAACGGATCAGATTTGTAAAACTTATCATTGCACACACATGTAAGTCTTTTGAGACTAAACTTTTACTCCATAATATTTCGAACACAAACCAGAATAAACCTGTTAAATTAGGCAGGGAGACAAATTTGCTTATTTCAGAAAAATATGACATTTTTTGACAGGTGAACGCATTTATGTTTCTGTAAAAATGTGCAGCACAGAAGAAAATTAGCAATGCGGCTACATGAAGAAACTCCAATACATGTGAAACTACGGTATTATTTTTATTAGAAAAATCTTATAAATTTGACTCATTAATACTTAACAAAATAAATGTACTTACTCTATAGAAAATGTCCCCAGTAATAATTTTATTGGTGTATACTTTAATATTGGTGCTGATATGTTAAGCTCAATTTAAGTACTTAATATTGTATTGGGTAGTTAAATGTACTGAAATGGATCATATTTGGCAAAGAACCCTCTGAAAATGTATTGACAACAGGAAATGGTTATTACCTACAGAGTATAGAAGGAAAGAAAATTTAATTAACGGGCAGTGTGAAAAACCCAAGAAAAACTCATCCTATTTCAAGTTAAAGTCAAACAAACTTGAATTGTTTTTCTCCCAAATCAAGGAACTACATTGCTTCACTTTTCCTGGGATCAGTAACTGATAAAAAAAAAAACCTCAGGTGGAGGTAGAGCAGGTTACTGACAGTGCTAATCAGAAGGTTGGTGGTTCGATCCCTGGCTGCTCCAGTCTGCATGCCAAAGTGTCCTTGGGCAACATACTGGGCACCACTTTTACTGAACACAGTTTCCACCAGTTTTTTATTGCACTTCTGTACATATACTGCTTGAATTTGTGATATATTTTTCTCCTAAATTTGCCATTTTTTCCATCAAATTTTGTGAGTTTAATACCTTGTAAATCTATTTCTTGAAAAATATTATTTTATTCTTTTAAATTGCGGTTTTTTTTCTCAGACCGGACGTGACGTTCTCGCTCGGCGCTCTGCGCGCCTGCCTGGCTGTGTGGGATTGCTCTAGTCTGTTCTCCGGTGTGTTGTTAGCAGTTAGCTGCGGCTGTCCGTCTGTACACGGTTTTAATTCATCACCGGAGCACCTGTGGAAGCTTTAACCGACCACACCGTTGGAATAATAAATACCGAGCCCGGGACGAAACATGTCCACTGCACTGGAAAGCTACATCAACCGTATCCTTCCGCCGTTAGCCGGCTAATGTGCTAACGCTCTGAATGAATGGAGAAATGCTAGTTATCTTAGCTGCGTGCGTGTTTGCTTGTTTGTGTAAATTGGCGGCAGCTCAGAGTCGGTCTGTGAGGAGCTGATCGCTCAGAGTTTCTGTTTAAACACGTGAAAACTTTTCAAATGTAGATTTCATGTAAAATTGAAGGGGGGGGGGGGGAGTCACGTGCTTTTACCCGTTTGTACAATC
>VUQJ01015387.1:34311-61418 GCA_015108635.1 Andinoacara biseriatus | reverse complement strand
TTAACATGACTTTTCTGTATTTACCAGGACAGTAATATTTTACTCACACAGTCATATTGTTATTTATACATTAAAAAAAACAAAAAGTAAAATGAGTTGCAAAATGTAAATTGACAATTGATAATCCTGTCAACTCACTCAAGTCTGTGTATGTGAGACATTCATTTAAATCTCATACAGGTTTCTTGTGACACAATGGATGCATTGCATGAGAGTTGCCACCATATAGGTCAGTAGTAGGGTTTTCTATTATAAAATAGGGCTGTAATGTTATCCAAACTTGTACATTTAAAATGGGGTTTGTTTTTTAAATCAAATTTGCCATTTTATTCTTCAAGGTCTAGTTAGATAATCTAGTGATTAATGTTTACAATAAAAAAAAATAAAGTTATGTTTGACTAAAGCGTTACTTTGCCATGTGCATTTCAAAGAGACTTGCTGGATTTTACTCAGCGCTCTGATTTGCTCGTTTTTGTGAGCTGATACATTCTTGTCAGCTCAAACAAACCGCTATGTGCAAAATTTATTTTTCTTTCTTCAAGCCTTCATCGTGACTTAATGTCATCTGTAACTGTATGTACTAATATCTGGGCGTTGTTATATTTTTAAACATGCTCACCTCTGGGGTTGAATGAACTGTTAGCGAATGAAGCTAGCCTTTTCAGGGGATAGAAAATATGTTCACACAATTGCCAAGATGCTGTATGTTATAGAAGTGTTGGTGCATGAGACAGATTGTTTTATTTGTTAGTCTGGTGAAGGTAAATATTGGACAGAGCACTTTGCAACAATACCGTTTCGTGAAAAGGATGAAGTGTAAGGGGGGAAAAAAACTCTATTAGTTTGTCTCCTATTGGATGTTTGGCAATCTCTTTTCATCATTTGTTAAAGACAGTCAGACACTAAGAGTAGTGTAAAACTGTTAGCGTGGTTCCAGTATGGCTGGATTTTTGATTTCCATTTCGGATTCAGAATCCCAGACATGCATCTTTCTCAGGCCTCATTTCATGAAAAACCAAAAAGATTGACCTGGTGCTCCTTGCAAAAGATCAGTTATAAACCTCAAGGCAACAGTTTTGCTGTCGCTGCAATATATAGCAAGTATCTGTTATTAGTGTGTATAAAACACAAACAAAAGAAAACCTAAAAGTTGAGCTGCTAGTGATAGAAATAACGTATGGTAGGAAGGTTGATAGCCACCCATACTAGTTTGTTGAACTATGTTTCAATAACAGATGACATTCATAGAATCAATGCAGTCTCTAGAAATGTATGGTTATATGTAGGCAGTGTCAAATTAACTGACACATGCCACTCGACCAGAGCACTGCACAGCTGCATTCCGAAACGGCCATGAGGACATTAATCCCATAAATATAAAAGATGACCATATCTACCATGACATCACCCAATGGTTTCTGAGGTTGACCGTTTTTGCCGTCGCCATCTTGGTTACAAAAAAAAGCAGCTGTGCCGAGGAGGGGCGTAGATAACGCACGTTCATTGGTAGCGACTTGTGACTGACAACTTATCTAATGACCGTGTGGTTTCACACCACAGGTAATTCTCCCAATTTAAACATAAAACAGATTTTTATTTTTTATACAATATGATCCACAATGCGTGAGTGAGTCCATAAACTCATCAGGAAAGTGTTTACAGTGTTTACTGCTTTTAAACAGTGCTGGAAATTATAAATATTCTGATGTAAGGTTGTGATATAACCCAAGCCTAATGGTGAAATTAAACATGAAGCCTGCAGAATGTAGATGAGCTTCATGATGAGCAATTAAGCCCAACAGTTTACAATTAGTAATTTGTGTATATATATATATATAGTGGTATTGGCATTTATAATGGAAAATAAATGAGAATTCAAAAAGAAAAGAGGATAAGGGAGAAATTTGCTTTAACCATGCTATGAGTGGAGACAATAAAAAGATTATTTTTAAACCTCTTTGTCCTATTAGCTTACTAAGGAGTCTGTTTATGTTTCATGTGTCTGAAAGAGAGAAAATATTGGTCAGGCTCTAATTAGCAACGCCTTATAGTCTGAATTCATCTTTAAACATGCATGCTCCTTACTGACAACACACATAACAGTAGCAATAATGCAAAAACATTTTGCTATTGCAGAAGTTAAGTTTCCCTGTGGAGTTTCAGCTTGATCCTGAATGACGTCTTTCAGCCATCCTAATGAGTTTACATCGCACCGTGTTTTATCTGGCTTCTTGCAAAGGGGAGACAGTCTTAATGGTTACCCTGTGTTTTTTCTGTCAAAGCCCGTTTTGTATTTTCTTTGTGCCAACTGAAGTTTCTAGAGCTCGGTGAGTCTCCCAATCTGTAATTAGTGCCAACCATAAACAACTGGAATCCTGCTGAGCAGTGCCACGGGTGGCTGCCCTCACCACAGCAATCTGGAGTTTCCCTTTTGTCCTTGGATGTGTCAGATGTAGAGCCAGCTGCCCACCCTGGGAGTTGAACAGTGGGCCCACTGTATGTAGAGAAAAGGAAACGCAAGTTGGCGAGTTGGAAAAGGAAAATAGATGGAGAAAATTTATAAAAGCTACCAAAGCAAGACGTAAGAAACTAAGTTTGCAAGGCCTGTGATAACATGATTTTGTTATGCAACATAAAAGACGTCAGAATCCTTTTCTGTCCTCCTGCAGAATCATATTTAAATATAGTGTCCGATGCCATCTAAATGTGATGCAAGGCTTTGGCTCTTGTATCAGATCTGGGGCTTTTTCTGCCCTGGCTTTGAGATGCACAGTAATGACATCATGGTTAATGTACTACTTGGTCGCACTCCATTCCTGTCAATTGTTTAGCATTGCATGCTTATTCTTTTACAAATATTATATCCACTCAGTCGCTTGTCACAGTCTACTTAGGCTACAAGATGCTTGAGTCATGACATAATCCTTTTACCATAGCGACAGAGTGGCTGGCTGATGTCGAATGAGGTTGGAGCAAAGTTTTTTTTATTCTTGGTGAATGCATTTTAGAACTGTTTAGTGGCTGGATTTGAGCTCTGAACATTTTCTCTGTGCCTGAAACGTTTCCTTTGAAGGTCACGGTAAAGTTGTTATCTTATGAACAGGGTCTTGGCCTGAAGACATGATTGATGGACCATAGCAGTCAGCTGCCCATCCTGTGGCTTCCTAGCCTATTTACTCCGGATATGCAACTAGTCTAGCCACATTCATGAGGGGGACAAACATCTGCACAACCCACATAGATATTTGAGGGGTGACTATGCACACTATTTGTTCAGCATAAAGTAAAAGTAATTAAATACCTGTTAAATACAGATTAAGAAGACATGGTTTCCCACATAACCAACCTTGGGATGCATAAGTTGTTCACAGAAACATACGTAACTGAGCAAAGGAGCCTTAAGCTTTATGTTAACACATTCTGTGAATTCTGTCACCTTGTGATTTGTGAATTAAGAGCTGGGGTTTCCTCATGCTTAAAATCAACACACACACTTGAGCAGTATGGACCAGCTTTGTATCTGCTCTTCTAGCAGTAAATCTGAGCCAAAGGGAAGTGGTGACCTATTTGTATATTCATAGCCCTGTGCAAATTAAACAAGGCAATGATGTATCATTACAGTTAAACCATTTTAAGGGAGGAATTGATTGTCATGATTATCTTCATGCCGATAGTTTTAAATACATAATAGTTTTTAATCAATGCCAGGAGAGGAACTTTAAGGACTGCACTTTCTGTTGTGTGTTTGTGTAATTTGCGCTCTTTATGCAATTTGAATAAATTTTTTAAAGAATTTTATTTGGAAAACAAATGTTGGTCTGAACAATTGTGTTTTCAGAAGCAGGAACAGCTTTACAGTCTTAAATACTTTTGCAGTGACCTGCCTCCTGTGAAGGATTGTTAAAAGCTATCATGCTAGTGCCTTTAAAACTTTACATTTCTATTCAAATACCATAATGTCATGTGTGATATGAGGGCTAGTAACATGCAAAGCCTTTGACTGAGCTTCTATTGAGCTATCGTTTGTTCCCATAGGGATTTCTCAGTAGTCGTTTGATCAAAGGGCTGCTGAACATGCAAGTTGTCATGTCATAAAAAAATCTTACTCTCAACTCGGCCGGTCGATTCAGACTTTCAGTTTTGATCTCTGAGTAATAATTTCCCAAGCATTATGAATGAAAGTTGTCCGTAATGGGATCAGCGGCTAGTAATTACAATATAGGCACAACCCAAGGAGTGGGTGCAGTAGTGCTGCTGGGATGCAATAAACACTTTGCAGTGGCAGTAGCAGTAGCCTAGCGTGCTCAACTCTGTATCTTTCCTCATTACCGTTGCTTAACTGTCATAAACAGTTGGGCAGCTCCATGTGTCTGTCTGCCCTGTAGAAATACTGTAGTGCCCTGCAGATTAGAACCAGCGGAAGTGGTGAAGGGTAAACCCAGGAGTAAAGGGAAGCCATGGGGAGACTTGAGCTTTTGAAATTCATATGTGGAGCATTTTAGATCTATTAACTTGACTACTTAACTTGATATTCTCACATTTATTGACAGTTATGCTATCTCAGTCTCTGGTTTCTCCATGTTTTTGTCCTTGTCAGATCTGTTGCACTCTTCTGAAGCAGTGATCACCATATTAAATGCATTATTACGTATTTATGTTCACACCAGTATATGACTGGCATGTGCAGAGATATGACATTAAATTAATCTATCAGATTATGTAGGTTACATCTTCAGAAATGTGAAGATTATGTCATTGTCTTTGAGTTTAAGACTGCTGGATGGTCAAAGCAAGAGCAAGAAAATTGTTGAATAAACAAGAACTACAAAAAAAACAAAAAAAAAAACAGAAAAAATACTCTGAAGACTAATAACCAATGCAAGAAAAGTGGCTTGATTCTTAGTACAAATATTCACCAAATACATTTGCACATTCCCCCAAATATTGACATGTGCACAGTACTCACACCTGCATGTGTTCTCACAGACTGACCCTGCTCACTTCCCCCACCCTCTGCCAATATTAGTGTTGGATTATACATTAAAGACCAAGTCATGTTTAGCAAGTGGACCCTCTTAAAACAAAAAAACAAAAAAGGCTTTCAGAGTAAACTTACTCCCCACCTCTAAGCCCTCAACTCTAATAGTTTAGAACTACTAGCAGAGCTCTGCAATAACAATTCCTTATATAGCCTGGTTTCTTGCCTGAGCAGACTACATTATAAGTGGGCGAATCCAGAGTGCCATGCCTAGATGGATGGATTTAGGGCAGGGGAGTGGTTCATTTCTAATTTCTGTTGACTCATGGCTTTTAATGAGAATTGGGGCTTGACAGAGTTGTGGTGAATGGTTTGTTAGTCTGTTGGCATAATTAATGCAAGTTGAGTTTGTGACTAGTTGATATGAATGTGTATGGCGATTATGACACACCAAGAGGGAGCAGTTTTGCCAGGCTCATTCCAAGCTTGGTGCTTTTGTAGAGAGACGCTGACCACAGAAATTAATTTATGACTACATCTAATTGCTCTAACTTTTACTATTATTATTATATTATTTGTCCTTGTTGAGGAAGGAACATTTTTCTTTCTTGTCTTAAAGTTTGTGTTGGTGCTGTTAGTGAAAAAGCAGGATAGCTGTGAGTCCTACCTCCTGTTAAGAGATTGCAGAGTTTTTAGGTTAGTTTTATTTGAGACGGTGGTGCAGCTCCCTCGCCGTGTTCCCTCCCCAACATCGTTAACCTTGCTGTCACTCACCGCCATACCGTTCTCTTTAGGAAACGATTATCTGTAAACTCTGTTTTTCAAACCGCATATTTGTCCTTTACTTGGTAGTGGAACTGGGACTTTGTGAAAAAAACCTTTATTTTGATAGTTTTTGTCATTTCAAAACCAATATCCAGTTCATGAGCCTGTGTACTGCATCTGACTTGTCAAAGGAGCTTACTGGACTCTGTGATGATGGCGTTAAGCTGACACTTGCCCTCTTTTCTCTTGCTTTTCTTGTGTGCAGGGACATTGGTTCCAGCCTTAAAACGACCTTTGGCTTTGTCTGGAACGCCACTAGTTTTCTCAGCCTTAGAATACTCGGAGCCACATAACCTGGCAGGTAAGCTAAGTCAGAGTTTCTTTGTCCTACTGTCATCTGCTGGACTCTATAATTGATCATGCTGGAACTGCTTTTTCAGTTTGTCTTTCTTGGACACTGTGGATTCTTCTAGTGAAGAAATATAACTGGAAAATGAGTGTTTTATACCACTTTATGCACTGAGTGGTTTGGGAACTGTTGCTGGTAGGGGGACGTAAATACCATTTAGTCATGCATAATGTTGGGCTGTACAAATAAATGGTAGCACACCAAACATCACCATGACAAGTCAGGTAAGTATTCCTTATTGACTAAATTATCATCTTCAGCCTGGCTCTTCACAGAGGGACTAGGTTTGATGTGAGAATCATTCTAATACCTTTTACTCAACATTATATCTAGAGCAAACTTAGTTTGTTATAAGTAGGGTTAGGCGTGCTAGAACAGGTACACACCATATTGTGTGTTTCAGTTTCTGAACTCGGTGCCTGGGCTGATATTTGATAGGGTTGTGCCTTTGTGTGTGGCCCTCCAGAAAACTTCTTTTTTTGTGACCAGTATTCTTCCACTGATACAGAAGTGCCACAGAAACACAGATGAGACAAATTTGTCAAACTGTGAAACATTCTTACCCTGTTAACTTGGCTTCTGTGGGTATGGGTGTGCTTATCCACAGCTTAGCCTAGGTCTATCAGCTGTATTTGAGAGAAACACACCCATCCCAATTCTTAGTGAGAGGCCCAGCATGCATCACATTGTGATGGTACACATGACCAAGGGAAGAGGTCAAGAACATGTCCAGGCATATTTCTTTTTCTCCCACTCATTCCCAGTGCTGCAATGAAAATTGATGTTATTGTTAGTGTGATGGTGAAGGCGTTTTCAAGAAGTTTTTTTTTTAATTTAATAAATGTTATTACTGGATGACCTAGATGTTAAAGATTGTCTACTTTGGATTTTAGTTATTCAGAAGCTATTCAGCTGATAGGCAGCCATTCCTTTCAGCATTTTTCTGGGAAGTGATTTCATCCTTCCTGACTTCATGACTTCGTGACTTCATGAGTGTTGGTATTTCAAAATTGTAGCTTCACATCACCAGCAAAGCACTAGCAGCTATTTCTGGACATTTTGTTTTTGTTCTTATTGCTATCTCTACTTTCGCAGCTGGGACTGTTGTGTAGTGTTGTCATTGTGAGACTCTTACTTGTTATTTCTGTTTTATATTTCCACATTCACAGTACATATTTCCATGTCCTTTTTCCTCTGCTTTGTGACACATTTGATACGAGTTGTCTGGTGTGTTTTACAAACCTAACGTCTTCTGTTTACTGCAACAGCAGTTCAGTTTGATCTCTGTATCATTATTGTTGAAGCAGAAAAATACTTTGAAGTGTTGTGGGAGAATTTACTGTTGTCCAGTTTTTGTAGCACATTCATCTAAAATGTCATTCCATGGTGCCAGACCTTAATAGGACCCACAGCAAAAGAGGGAGAAACTTGAGAGGCTTCGATTTGACATGATTATCTGCTGATTCACTCATAATGCGGCCATTAACCTGAATGAAGCATCCAGACTTGATTTCCTATGAGGAACTTCATTAGTAATTTTTGAGGAAAGTGAGTGGGGAGGACAATAATTTTCTGTGAATATATAGCAGCTATAAAGTAGTGTATTACAACCCTATGGTAGAGATAGCATTTATAGTAATAGACAAATATTGAGTCTCCCTTCATTTCTTTATATTTTTTATGGGGGCAAGGGGACTAGGTGCAGTGGTTTATTGAAATGTTCAAACATACATTGATCTACAGTATGCAAGGCAACAACAGAGTCTGTACAATTCTAACAAGCTTCAATGTCAATATTTGGCTGCTTTTTGCTTCATTCTCGGTGAGGATGATCCCACACTGCTTCAGTAATATTGAGGTCTGGACTCAGTATTTTGATCATCACAAAGCAGGAGATGGATATACAAATTTATCACACCATTTCCAAATCTGAAGAACTGGAGTGAGAAGTATCATCAAGAAATTCAAAGAGAGCCACACAGTACAGATCAAGCCTGGTAGGAAGAGGTAGGAAGCAAAAGATTTCAAAGACTCTGGAAAGAAAACTAGTGAGAGATGTACTAACGACCTAGACCAACTGCAGAGACACTAGTGAATGACTTAATCAAGTCTGGAAATTTCAATCACTAGAACCCTGCACAAGAATATGAGGTGTGATTGTTATGCTGTGGGGATGGCCTTTTCTCCTCATTTCCCTTCCTTATGAATGGCTTCTTGACAGACACTCTTCCACTGAGACCATTTCTGACGAGGCTTTTCAATCAGTACGTGTATCAACTGAAGGGCCAAATGGATCTCTTAGGTCCTGTCGCAGGATTTTTCTTTTTCTTAAGGATATGACTTTCAAATGCTTTTCAACTGCTGTAGTGTTTTTTTGTTGTTTTTGTTTGTTTGTTTGTTTGTTTGTTTGTTTTTTAAAACTTGCTACTTCCTTTATCCTCCATTTGTCCAGTTTCCTCACATTTCTTTAAGGACATACTGCACACCATACCAAGATATGCAAAGTTTTTGGTTAATATGTCTTTGGGAATCACCTTGTTGGTGCTGGTACTGTTTTATGGCTGTCAACCTGTCTTTGACATTTTTCATGGATTCAACTAATCCAAAGGAACATATTGTGTTTTTTCAAAAGGCTGGTAGTAACAAAGTGCCAAAAGACAGTTGGTTCTTTGCTAAGCTGTCTGTCATGTGTAGACACAACACTGGTTCATTACTTGAGTTGGGTGTCTTTTTTATGCTTGAATACATCATAGGTCAGTGTTAAGTGGTTCAACATATAAACAGAAACATTCCTTTGAAAATGGTCATGTGCTCGGACTGGACTGACAGTGAGTGAACAAGTAACCAGTGGCCAACAATATACTTTGAAAGACTTTCGGAAAGCCTGGAAGACAATCTGGCTCCTTGAAAGCAAAATATTTAAAAAAAATAAGAGGTGTCTCAGGACTTTTGCACAGTATTTTATGTGTTTGCAATTTTCAGTATCTGTTTATTTTTGATTCAAAAATGTAACATTTGATGACAAATCAACTAAAACGCCATCGATTTGAGTTTCACTCCATCCTGCTGATATGCTTGTCTCCATTTTTCATCTCCAACAGCTTTCTGTGCACAACCAGTGCAATTAAAAAAGCTTGGTTCAACAACAAGTCAAGGTCCATTAGTTTGATTGTTAATCCTGTGAGTGCTTAGCCATAACCATGGTCCCTTTTCAAACAACTTTGTAATATTAAGATTTAAACACATGATGTATTTCACTGGTGACATTAGTGCTCTGAAACAATTATATAACAATAATATTCTTTATGAAGTTTTGTTAGTTGGAGTGACAACTTTGGCTAGCATAGCCATGGCAGAGGAGTTAACTAGAACTTGCAGGCTAATGGGATTTTCTGGGGTTCTACAGATTCATTATATTATACTTAGCATTAGCAGAGCTGCTGGAGATTATGTTCATTCCCAGTTAATAAAGCATGCTCAGTAGTAGACACCAGGCATTTTAAATAGTTGTCATGTATAAAAACGTTCAACTTTAAAGTTTAAGATGAGAAACAAAAAAGTAAATAAAATTGTAGTCATACAGTTTAAACTGAAGTTCATTGAAGTATGATTTAGGACGCTAAGAACACATGGGAATTATAATAAAGGTCTTGTAATAGCATCTAGATGCTGGCCCTCCATGAATGTAATCTTTCAAATTCTTTAGCCCATTCCTCCAGAGGTTAGTTATTTTGTTTTTGCTTCTGGCAGCAGTTTAAAAATGAGTTCATTAAAAAGACATTAAGTCTTTAAGAGCCAAATCATAAACCCAATGAAAACTGCCTCTTTGGAAATTTAGAAATGCGACAGCTATAGATTCAATGAAGTTAGATCCTGTTTTTAGTTGGAAGGTCAGTTCTCAGTGATATGTAATCTTAGTTCAATCTGTCACATAACGCTCATCTATATGACGACCATTAAACTGCATATCGGAAGATATGAGTGGTATCAGAGCTGACTTGGAAAAAAGAATTGGGTTCATGCTTAGGTTTTAATATACTTTCTAATGTTTTATCGTCCTATAGTCAACAGTTAGATGATAATAGTTTTTGAGTCCTTAAGGAGTTTCTGAGCACTCTGAAAGTCAATCTACATTGACTTGCAGTACACATGTATAGATCCGGTACAATTACACTCGGCTGACTCATAGATGCTCTCAAGTTGTTCCCCGTATTGATTGTTGCATTTCCCCACTGTGCGGTTTCTTGATAAATGGATTAGAATGAATTCTGTACTTTTTCACTACCACTTCAACAATATTCACTAAAAGTGCTCTTTCACTTGCTCCAATGGTAAACAACGTCACGTTTTCCCATTAGGTCTTCATTGATAAGGTTTAAATCCATTAAGCCACCAAAAGTATCTAACTTCCAGGAAATGTAGTGTGGAAGAGAAAAAGGCTAAACCTATTCTGTCCTTGAAGTCCATCACTGGAGACGAGGTCAACAGAGATCAATAAATTAGTAGGCCTCTAGAACATTTATTCCCATCACAGTCTTGCTCTGCCTGTCTTTCAGGCCCTCACTCTACCTCACTAAGTGGGCTTCAGAAGCAGGCAGCTGTTGGAGTTCCCATCAGTGCACAAAAGGGAGCACAAATGAATTTCACAAAGGGATTCGCAGATGTCTGAAACATTAATATTAAATGATCTATGGGTCAGCTCTCTACTCCATTACTTTATCTATTATTTAGTAAGTATGAAAGTCTATAGGGGACACTATTAAGATGCTAAAGTAAGCTTGGAAATGCAGCTGTAATTCTACCATACTGCAGTTTAATTATCTCTGTTTGCACTATTTGAGTGAGAAATTAATCACACACTCAAAAGGGAAAAACTGTTCGAAATTTATATTAAAATGAAATATAGACAGTATCACCTAATTTTCCGTGTATGCATTTCAAATTTGTATTAATATTTAAATGTTTAAGTGTCAATTAGCTTTTCCATTTTAATTTAAAGATGATCAATGATCATCCATTCTAGTACGTGTGGAAACTGCATAATCAAATTAGCTGTTTCAAGTTTACATTATCATTATTAATTTCTTGACATTTTTTGTCCTCACTTTGAAGTGATTTCAGCTTGGCTTCTGAACCTTTAAGATCCAGTGGCACTTTTGATAGATTTAGGGCTGGTCAAAGAGGAGTGGGTGGTAGGTTCCCATAAATTCCACCAAGCTGTTACTCCAAGCTGCCTGCTATAGTTATCCCAGGCCTGTTTCAGCTTAGTTATGACAGGAATGTGCCATTGCATGAGAACAGGTCATCATTCCTCATGGCCTACCATTGCTCTCCCCAGTTCTTAGTAAAGGTTGCCAAGATATGAACATGTTTTCCCACACACAGAACCCCATTCCCTTTTATCAGTGAAGAATTTAAATATTTATTATCTGTTGATCTTAAGTTTGCCCTGTCCAGATCCTGGTGCTTCCTTAAAGTTGTACTTGCTCCTTCAGGCTAGTTTTGGAAAGGGGTGGCCAGTCTGGCCAATGCTTATGACCAGATGTGGTGACTCGTATCTTGTTCCTAAAACGCTTCTTTTGTTATGTTAGTCTTATCCCTGCTATTCTTTGTCAGTCGTGCATGTCTTCTCCAAGACACGTAGTACGTTTTTCACAGCCAGTCATGCTTTTGCTTAGTTTATTTATAGTAGAATATTTGATACATACAGCTCTAAAACAAAAAATACCTTATTGGATGATAAGTCTTGACATATATGGTTCACTAATAACAATCTTTCTGAAATTTTTTTTTTTGTAAATGATGCAAGCGCCATTTGTGAATATGGATCATGTGCAGATATGAACAGACCGTTTAATTTTTTTGGAGATGAGCTACTAGTGGGTTAACTAATATGTCATTAGCTTACTGTCTCTGTTAACCATTTTGCAAATATAAAACAGCTTGGAATAAAGTTAATCTGATTTTTGCTCTGCCTGTATTCACCAGTCACTGTAAACTAAATTCTTCATTGCTATGCAGTTATTATTCAGAATCATTAACAGTCATTCATCTCTTTGATATAGGCAACATCAATTTTTATGCTGGATTTGGGAAGTAAACTCACCGTATAAACGGTTGTCTTGGTATGCTGTCATCATCAGCCGCAGTAGTGAGAACTGCACATTTTTCATTCTGCTTTTCCATCTGTGCCACACAGTATGACCATCTATGCCCATGACTCCAGCTTTTCTGCTGGAAACTCTGAAAAGCCAAAGTGCCGGGTCAGCTAGAAAGCCTCTGTTCTAGAATTGGCTTATTTTTATACTCAGGCACTGTTAAGGAAATTGAGTTGTGGACATGAACTCTCCAGTTGACAGCTGGTTTCTCTAATCATTAGACCAGGCTGTGTGGTTTATTGATCATGTTTACAGGGTCAGATAAAATGCACCGACAAAGTAGCATTTAGATTAGCCTGATTAAAATTCACATTGAAACCCGTCTGGCATGAAAAATGCTTAATTTTATTCTGCCAACTTCCAATCAGGTTATTGTAAACCGAGGAAGACCCTGAAGAACCTTTTGAATACATATCTCATTACTTCACATGCTGTTATGGTATCCATTTCAGATTTATTGGCCTCTAATCTACCCAAAGACTTTCAACTTGATCTGCTTCAAGGCCTTTAGTCTGGCCACCTATTGTTTCACTGTTTAGTCAACCTTGGCTTGCCTGGCTTTCCATGTAGGAGGTTTCAGCTGTTCATCTTCTTCCTCTGCCTGTGTGGTTTGTGCTTTGAAGATGGATAGGGAAATTGGACTCTATATTGACAAGTTCATACCAAAAAAAGTTACACTAATAATCATTGCTTTCTGAATCCCTTCCCACCAAATAGCAGCACTGAGCCTTTTTTATTATTATTATTATTCCAGTCAGTATATTAGCAGGTCTGCTGCATTAGGAAAAACATAAACAGACTTCCTAGAAGCTAAAATATACCTTTGAGTCTACCTGAGCAGCATTTCATCATATTAGTATAAGGTGATATATCAGCTTCTCAGAATTCACCTAAAAGCACTACACTACTTAAAAGGTCTTAGAGATTTTAACATATTCAGGCTTTCAAGATGAGGGCATTTTGACATTTTATAAAGGTCTGCTTAACCTTGTTTTCAACACTTCAGATGTGTTATGCCTTACAAACCTCAAGTGTTTAATCTATTGGATTCAAGCTAACATCTCATTCTTGCTCCTGGACCTTAGAGATTCAGACATCCTATTTAACTTTGGCAAACTTTAGAAAGATTGCCAATGATGGGAACTTTGAAGCATGCAATGCAAAAAAAAAAATACCTTTAAGATTTTGCAGTGTATACTTTAAAAATTAGTTCTTCCAGCTATTATTCAAAGCCATATTAACAGGGTCTTAATTTTACTCTAGGACTCACACACAAACTTATACATGATTGATATTTACTTAGTACTGAAATCGATGTGCAAGTCTAGATAAGTGGCTGAAACACTGCCTTCAAGGGTGTTCTATCATCCTGTCACGTCTGAAGCGATTTTGCTGTTATAAGTAACAAATTATTTCTCAAACTATGACCTAAACGCATGTTATAGCACACAAAGTTTGACAACCAAGGAGCTATGCAATCAAGTTAAATTGCTAAAAGCATATAATCTTGTTTTCTGGGAACGTGGTTTTGAGATGCTAGAGGCTTCGCTAAATTAGTCTATAATATGTGAACATGGCTTCCCATAAGAGAACTTGCATGGATTTTGAGAAAAAGGAAGAAGCAGGATCCCTCCCACTTTATAATAATCTCTCCTCATACAGTAAACACTAAAATACTGGTTCACATCAGGGACTGTAACGTCTGACCATTGTAATGAATAGTGGACTGGACTTCTCTATATGTGCTTGTCCTGTCGTAGTTACTCTACAGGCAGCCAGACTCTGTTAATCTCACTCTCTGTTGCATGTTTTCTCAGCTGTGATTACATGACAGCTCTGTGAAACTTGGAAATGGGGGTGAATGCCTTTCTCTATACTCAGCCTTTGGCATATGTCATGAATTAAGATCAACGAACCTCACATGGTGTAAAAATGTTGGTCTTAAAAGCTGATACGTTTATGTACTATTTCTCTCTATAAATGTATTTCATGGGTATTTCAAACACATCTCTGGCTTTCATATCAAAAAGGTCAACAGTTCCCTTGTTCCCTTGCTCAAAAACATATTGAAAACATATCAGATCTCAATGCGGAAAATTTGTGCTGGATTTGATATCTATACTGATATGGGCTGGGTAATGTGTTGGAACAAAAGCATGGCACATGATTGATGGCAATGAAAATCATCAACCTACAGAGGGCTGAATTCAAAGACACCCCGGCAGCCTAGTCCATTTTGATGAAATTTCATTGCAGGAACTCAAAATGATACGCAGTACTTTGTATGGTAGTCAGGGTGTGGCTGCCTAGCCTGTAGAGGTCTGTGCATCACTCCATGGATATGCCTCCCCAAACCATCGCCGACCCATCACCGAACTGGTCATGCTGAATGATGTTACAGGCAACATAATGTTCTCCATGGCTTCTCCAGACCCTTTCACCTCTGTCACGTATTCCAGGTGAACCTGTTCTCACTTGTGAATGAAACTGCCCGTGCTCTGTGGTAGATTGCAAATTGTGATACAGGCGCAAGCGGCTATAATGGCAGCGACCTAGCCAGGGTGGAATCCGCAGGGTGCACTCCTGGGAGAAGGCAGAGGGAACACATTCTTTTTTTCTGGATTTGAATCAGTACTTTTTGCATCCAATAAAAGCAAGGATGTTAACAAATAAATTGGACAATATTCTGGCAATCTAGTGATATTTCCACAGTTATGGTCTTGACTGGTCTTGAAATAAAACCCTGAGTCCTTGATGTCTCTATCTCAAGACCGAGACCATCAAAAAGTGGTCCCGAGACCGAGACCGATCTCGAGTACTACAACACTAGCTGATGGGCTAAGGACCTTCTAGAGCCCTATCCAGCTCTCCCAGAGTGACTGCCCATTTCCTGTAATCTCCTCCTTGCTCTTGAAACTGTACTGGGAGAACCAGCATGATGATGTGCCAGGACTTGGATTACCTGTACAACCTGTCCAAAAGAATGCATGTACACAGACAGATCATAATGTACACTTTAGGCGTACTATGTATGTGGCTGGTCTCATGTCTATGTTGACTATCGTGTTCAAGATAGTGGGGTAACATGGTGGCTTCCCCAGACCAGCACCTGCTCCTATGTAATTTTTAATGGATTAATTCTAACTTTATGAGAATGCAGCAATTTGTTGAAAGACATAATTACAGATTAATCAGTGTATGAGTGCAATATTCTCTTTTTCTATTAAATACATAAAAAAAATCTAAATCTAAATGTTGCCTCAGTAAAATGTTTCCAATCACAGTATTCATGGTAGTTTGTTCACTGCTTATATTGTTTAGTAATGAAAGTAACAGACTGTTGCAGAACAATAAGCAATCACTGTACTTTCATTTTGATTTAAATCTCAACTCTTTATGAAGTAATGCAGTCACTGATGAACTATGTTTGAATATTAATTGAATGTACTGCTATGCATTAGAAATTCAATAAAAGAGCCAGTGTGTAAAGGAAACTAATGAAATACAGTGGGTGATTAGCCTGGGTGGAAGAACTGATAAAAAAAATATCACATCAGGTGCATTCTGTTCATCAATCCTCATTTTATACAGCCATTTAGATTAAGCAGTTATGACATGACCAGTTGTTTTTATAATCAAAAGAGACAGTTGTGAAAAATGAGTGTCGCTGACAAAGACAGGAACCAGATGGGGAACGTAGTCATCATGTTAACAGTCACTGAGAAAGAATGAAAGCTGATCGAGACAGGATGATTAGCCAGATTTAATTTGTTTGTTAATTTTTCTGAGAAGGGTACCTCTTTTGCTTTGTGTCATTAGGATAACCTTTATCAATCTGGCTTTTTTTCTTTTAGTTAAAATATATGTGTGTAAGATATTGTAAAAACAGCTGTCTCCCAATATAATGTTATATCCAGCTGCCCTGATCTCATTATAGATAAGTCAGAGATGCAGCTTAGGTGTAAAGTCAGTACAGATTGTGTAATATATAGGCTTATCTTTTTTAGTTCGATAACTGCAAACCTGTTTGACCCTCAGTTGAAGAGGGACAGTAACACTGATGTCATAATAATGATTGTCATCAAAATAATATTGATTCAGGGCTGGTCTCTGCACCATTAATGTTTCGAGTTGAAAAATCTTTATTAAAGAGATTTACACAGCACAGTTAGTTTGCAGCTCATTGATTCGTTCTGCAAAGTTAACTGTCAGTGTTAAGATTTGTAACTGCAGGCCACACTGGCAGTTTAAGTGAATAGCTGGAGGCAGACTAAAATATTTAAATGAGTATGAAACTTTTGTTATAACTGCGAAGAGTGAAAAAGGCTGCAGCATTGATCACAAATTCTCAGGTTGAATAAAGGAAAAAAAATGCTTTCGCTTCTGCTGTGGAAGAAAAATGTAAATTCCTCTGTTGCACCTCATAAATGCTAATATTATGATTGTTTCCATCACATGTCACAAGGTAATAACTTTCCATCCATGGATTGATAGTCTGTCCCTTTTCTTTAGAAATGGTGTGTGTTACCTCTTGCCAGAAGGCCCACAGAGCCAAATCTGTCTTCTGATGCCAAATGGCCAAAATGAAATTAGATTTTAGAGCTTGGCAGGGAGACAGGCGAGAAAGTGGAAACTATTTTAGAAGAGAAAAGTGGGACAGGGTTAAAAATTGACCAGAAATATAATATCTCATTCAATATCCCATCAAGGTGAAAAAATAAACTTGGAGCTAAATAAGATATAGTCAAGACTAAGTGCTACTAAAAAGTAAAAAGGATTTTAAGGACTATGAGGTTTATAGAGCAGAACGGGAAACATTACAGTTGTATTTATGAAGAATGCCTTCATGGAGGTATATGAGGCATAAAGGAAGGCAGCTTCCAAAGATGATACCGTCATAAATTCTCATTCATGTATCACATTTGAATATATTCATAACATTCTCCTTTATATAGAGTAGCCATATATATGGTATATACAGTAAGTTGTACAATAAATAAGCATGATTCTGACAAACATTCCTGTCCTATTTACTAACTCTTAATTAAGATAAGATGATCCTTTATTTGTCCCACAGTGTGGGAAATTGACAGTGTTGCAACAGCAAAGGGACAGTAGAAAAAATACAAATACAAGAATAAAAAATATATAAACTCTTATAAAAGAATACTAGAATACTCTCCCACTAAATCTCTACACACTATACACATTATATACATTAGTTAAAAAAAATACACATTTATATACATTAGTAAAAGTGATTAATTATTGCACTTATTTAATTTAGGTCAATGAGTAAAAAGGTAACCAGTCTGCTGTGGGTCAGTGCAGGTTGTAGAGTCTTTCTTATAGGAAGAACCTATAAGAAAAATAATTTTTCTTCACTTTGTGATAATAACAATGGCCACCACGCCCACCATTTGCCCACATACTTAAAGGATCAGACATTTTGTGGGTTTAACAAGGAAGAGCGATGAAAACTAACAAAAAAAAAAGCAGTGCTCTTTTATTTGAGAGAGAACATGGAGCATGGGGCATGCCTAATTTCCTCATTAATTCAGTTCAAGGATCATTAGTTGCAGTTCTGTGCTAAATGTAGAAGCAGCAGCTCACTTGCCAGCTTTGTTTTCTCCATGTAGATACATGGTTGACTTGGAAGTATCTGCGGCTTTTATTGCTTTGCCGTATTTTCCCTAATTTTTGTCAGGATTATAGTGCCAATGTCGAGTCTACATGTTCGACTCACCTAAAACCTTTTCCCTTTATTAAAAAAAAGAGTCAGTTTCAAATGATGTTGGTCACATGACAGCGCTTTAAGCTCATCATGACTTCCAAAGGAGTAAAATTTACAGCAGTCCGCGGCTACATTGTTATGAATCCCCGAACCCTGTCAGGTTGCAATGTGATACGGCTCTTAAAAGCCTTCATCGCCTGATCTGTGGTTCTGGCTGTGGCGTCCTGTTGCTGCATGTCTCTTACAAGCTCAGCTGTTGATGGAATGCAAGGCTGGTAGAATTGAAATATTTTCTTGGCAGACTGGCATTCATGTGTGAGCAGCATCAGAGTGCACCACTGCAGGCTCTAACTAAGCATTAACAGAGGCTTTTGCAACTTTCTCAAAAAATGACTTGAACTATACATAAAATAAATGTAAATAAAAGTAATACTATGAAACTTATAAATGGTGCTTTGGCACAAAAACAGGAAAATGCCAACCATCTGAGGCATTATTTTTATCAGTGCTTGTATACTTAATGTAATGCTGAAACGTTCTTAGCTAGACCGTCTACCTTTGTGATGTACCTGATGTAAACACATGCAATGCAATTTGCCGTTACTCTGTGTGCAAAGCACGGCTCAAATTGATGATCCTGCTTTTGCGGATCAACAGCATAACTACCGGTTACTTGTCTCATTATTTGGTACCTTGTGGATGTTACGAATTACACTTCAAAGAGCTAATTCAGGCCTGACATCCTAAAAATAGAACTGAGCAGCGCAGGGCTGTAAAACACAGCAGGGCTCGCCTTTGCTCACTGTTATAATGACTTCATTTCTATGCATTGGAAGCAGCACTGATGGATTTTGATGTCTTGCTGCTTCTTGTGAGGGCTCAGTCATCACATTTCTAGCACTCATCATAGGGGCAAAGTTTTCTGCTTGAAGGCAGCCATGTGACTTTTTAATGAGCATTCAGAAAGTGACATAATGACATGCCTTCTCAGTGCTTTTCACCTCAAGTGTTGTCCTTCTCCCACTTATGCAATAAATATCCATTACTGTTTGATTGTCGCAAGCAGACCAAGTTTGGCATCTAGAATTCAGGCTGACACTAGAGATTATTCATGAATCAATTTATTAAGCTTGAAACTCAGACTGCAAACTAGGCACTTTTCAGTTAGATTGTTTTTTTAAAGGACAGTATGCCCCCTCCATAAAAATGTGCATCTTTCTTCTCTGAGTTTGTGTGTTAGAACACTTACATCTCCACAATTTTATAAAACACACTAATTTTAACCATTTAAATTTGTGATTCATGATTAGACTGTTGTGATTCTGTTGTCTCAGCACCACATTTCCAAAGGCTTAGAGGAGACTGGTTTACCTTTATTAAACCTAAATGTCCTGATAAGAACTGATGCTGTGATGTTAGTCAAACATGACAGTTTCTTAAGAGAAAAACACCTTTGGTAACAACTTTCCTACAACATCTTCAAATAATATGAATATTCACTGTATTTTAAAGTAGTTTTTAGAGGAACTTCAGTGAGAACATGGCGCTTTTTTTGATCTCAGGTACTTACTCTGCAATTTTTTTTATTTTTTTGTCCACCTGAAAATGAGAAACTTTAATGCTGCATGGTGGAGCTGCATGTGGAGAAAATATTCACTTTAGTCTTCATGATGGGTTTGAATTGACCATGTGTGGTTAATTGTGCAGGTGTGCTGGGTACAATTTGCCAAATTTTCCAGGTGGTATGGATGCAGATTTCATCTAATTTTCTTTTTGCTATATGCTATTTTGTTTTATTTTGTTAGTAAATTTTTAGTCCAGGCCACTTTCTTTCATGCCTCCCTAGTCAAGCTCTGATGGTCACATGTCCATTGTAGGCACCTTGGGGATCACCATGGACATGGTCTGAAGCAAAGCTTCCCAAGAAGCTCGATGTACTGTGTATTCTGAACCTTTCTATTGGAGCCAGCATTAAGGTTTCCATCAGTTTCAGCTTTCTGTGGGATTGGACCAGTCTTCTCTAATTTATTGGAAGGTTATTGGCAACTTGGGTTGCTGCTTCCCTGTCACCAGTTCTTAGTTTGTTCTTTCATGGATCAATTTCGGAGGCTAGCCTTGGACCTAGACTCTGCGGGTGTGCTGGGTACAATTTGCCAAATTTTGCAGGCGCTATGGATGCAGATTTCATCTAATTTTCTTTTTGCAATATGCTATTTTGTCTTTTGTGCACATGTTAACATTTAATATGGATCCTACAACAAGTTTCATAATTGAGGCCCAAGATCTGCACATCTAGGACATTTTTATACCTTTTATGGTGCATATTATGTTCACCTGTTCAACTGCCTGTTAACCCAAATATCCAATCAGCCAATCACATGGCTGCAATCAAATGCATTTAGGCATGCAGACATGGTCAAGATGACCTGCTGAAGTTCAACCTGAGCATGAGAATGAGGAGTCCAGGGTCCAGGGTCTTATGGCAACTGGGATAGGCTTCGTTCCCCTGTGACAGTCTCTTGGTTTTACAGAGAATGGTCCAAAACAAAAGAAAATATCCAGTTGAACAAGAATGCCTTGCTAATATAATGTGCCAGGCTACAAAGCTCAAATAATATCAAATTGACATTTTGAAACCAGAGATTCGAACGATGGATGTGCAGCCAAGAAATGCGGAGGAACTGTGTGATGCTGTCATGTCCAGTACTAGCATGGTGTGACTGAGTGTACATCAATCAGCTTGTGTTGCACTGAAATTAGGGAGGTTCACTGCCAGGCATCAAGTTCAGGAGAGGGAAAAAGTGTGGAATTAAGAAAAAAAAAATGGAAGAACACATGGCGTAATACAAGCTAAATAACAGGAAACAAGACTCTTGTTGTTAAATGATGTCTGCACCATGCTGCACTATGTTTTACTATTCCCTCCTCGTTTCTTCATTCCCCTGTTTGCCATTTCTTTGTATTGCTCTAATCTCTATGCCTATTAGCTTTCTGCCCTGTGTGTCTGTCTGACTTTTTTTGTCTCTTGTGCCGCGTGTGCATTTGTCTATCTCAGTGGACCCTTCAGAAGTTCTTATCACGTATTTGGTCTAACACTGGCCCTCAGAGACCTGCTGCAATTGGCTAGAGCAGGAAACCAACATGAGCTTGCTCTGCACAGAACATTATTCTGCACTTAACAATCATGACCTATTCTCCCTCTTCCTGTTATCCCTCCCTCTTCTTCCTCTCATTCACCTCTCCCAGCCGTTGTTGTTTTGAGTACAAGTATCACTGTGAAATGTGCCCTTGTTGTGAACGTTGATCCGAAGAAGGATGCATTTCCAGTGCATGCAGTAGATTTCTCTGAAATGTTCACTGCATGTAGAAAAACAAAGTGTTTTACTATTGTGCAAAAGTGAGAGATTCTGTGGGAAAGAGAAGATCTAAACAAATCAGGATGGTTTGACTTCAGATAATGACAGCTTGTTTACACTTTTCTATTTTGAAGTATTTTTGTGAATAACAGTACTCTGTGTAGATGCATCTTTAGCATAGGCTTGTCAGCAAGCACGAATGACAAAGCATGTGCCTTTTTTGTGGCAGCCTGTTAATGGTGGCTTTTTGACACTGAATGTCACATGACTATGATGATAGAATGGCTAAAGCCTTTATTATTCTGCTTGTAGTATCATTTCAACATCATGCCTTTGCTTCTGGCCAAGTTCTGACTGTACCAACAAATCATAAAATCATAGGGCTGGTATTTCTAATAGTGTCATATCTGTCTGTGGGTTTTCTGTATTTCAATGGGACATTACTTTGGCTCATCTAGTAACAGTTAACAACCACGTTGATGAAACCCCATATTTCTTTATATTAATATTTTTGGCTTTTGCTCATATTGCATTTGCCTTAATATAGATGTACAGTAGATGCTACAAGTTCTGAAGTTTGCAAGGTGGTGCGTCTATGGATCTGATTTGTTATTCCAACATATCTCTGATGCTACCGGTCTGGGAAATTTTGAGGTGAAGGCAGCACTTTGAATTCTTTGTCATGTTCCTTCAGCCCTTTCTGAGCGTTTTTTTTTTGGGGGGTGTGGTACGGTCTATTATCCTGCTAAAAGAGGCCACAGTAATTGGGTAATGCTGGTGCCACAAAAGGTGTGTACTGTATGCATCTGCAAAAATGTAACATGTCAAAGTAAAACCTAGAACCTGGTTGACAGTGCTATTGGGGCTGTTGTAGATTTTGCTGTATTGATATAATTTTTTTTGTTTTGTTTTTTATTTTGACAACCCTGTCTAGAATCCTGAATTATGCCGTAATAGTCTGTGTAAAATAGACCGAGTTTATATATGGTAAATGATGGTCAGCCAATCCATAGATCACAGCTACTCATGAGGGATTGACCAAAAAAAAGACTGGTCACGCCTCAAAGTTGTTTGTTTTTTATGGTAAGATATCATTTCTGTCTGTAAGATATGAGCCTGTGGAAGTTAAGTTTACAGTTAGTAGACTTCTTTATTTTTTAGCTAATGTTAGCTCTCAGGCTAACAGTAGGGATGGATAAATGAGTTGATTTTACGTTTCTGCCCCATTTGAGCTCATAGTGATCATTAAAGTGAATGTCCGTACTTACCCGAATCATCTGGTACTTGCAGCTCATATGAAGCTGTGTGCTGAGATTGCATTTGTTTTTAAACAATCTGCATAATGATATGCCTTTGCAAGTGTTACCAATTTTAATCATTCTCTCATTGTTTTGCACTTCCAGGCCTAAAGATGTAGATTGCATGTCTTCCTTATTTTGTTTGGTAACTGGGGATACACACAAAAAAATCAACTGGAAAATATGTTAGTAATTTGTTATAATTTGTCTTTATTATGATTTGTAATTCAAGATAAAACAGTTTGTCATTTGATGAATGTAGAAGAAATTGATGCTTCCTGTGAATACTTTTTGCAACATTGGTATTTATTTTATGTAACTGAATTGCATTGGATTGAATGGTTTCTGGACTTTCTCAATAGTCACTGAATCAAACTGGGAGATCAGAACTAATATCCATCTCAAATTACACGTGTATTCTGCCTCTAGCAATTGAGCCGACTCTCTTTGTTTGCGAGTCAGCTCAATTACACTTAACATTCTTTTTCACACAGAATGGATGAGAACTTTTTGTAAATGTGTGATCCTTCACTATTCTGCAAAGTGAATTACAATCAAATATGCGCATGAACAACATTACTTGTTTCAAGGCTTCTAGTTGCACACTAGAGGAACACTGAAACTATACAAGATGAAACTCTTAGGCCATAGAGACACTGCTTATGTTTGGAGAAAGAAGGGAACCCAAAGAACACCATCCCCGCAGTGAAACACGGCAGTGGGAGTATTATGCTGCCGGGATACTTCCGTGCATCTGGAGCTGGGAATCTCGTCGTGGTGGAAGGAATTACGAAGAAAGAATATGTGAAGATTTTGAAAGAGGTCCTCAAGCAATCAAGAACAAAAGTGTGTCTGTGTCGTCACTTTGTTTCCCAACACAAAAACAACAACTCAAAACATACGTCCCTCCTGGTGAACAACTATCTCCAGAAGACCACAGTGTACATTATTGATCGGCCTGCACAAAACCCTGACTTTAAAATCTGCGGGGTAACCTGAAGGCCATGGTCCATAACAGAAGACCGTCATATGTGGAGGATCTTAAGAGATTTGCCAAAGAAAAATGGGCCTGGACTACTCAGGAGATGTGAGACTTAATGAAAACTACAACAAACAACTGCAGGCTGTTATCCAGAGAAAAGGATGCACAAATAACTGTTAGCATCTGGGTCTAATAATGTTAGCCCTGGTAGTTTTTGTTTTTTGTGAAATAATTTTATTTCTGTTTCCAAAGTAAAATAATATAAGCATCCAAATTAAAACTAGGATGTTTGGAAAAGCCGTTAAAAACACTTGGGAAATGCTTAAAAACTGATTTTTCATAGGGAGTTCTTTAATTCTGTCCTCATCTGTAAGTAACTTGGCAGGAATATTAGAGGAGGCTAGGTTCACAAAATGCATAATATTTAATTTAATATTTAATTGTTTTCAAACAGTCCTTACTCTAGCTTGATCTTTTCAAAGTTGTTCTGTACCCTTTGGAAGCCCCCCCCATTTTCTCATTGGCTGGCATTCATTGCTTCCTTGTAAGATAATGGTTTAAGTCATTTCCCATTTACACATACTTAAACTGTGACTTTATGGTCACAGATTGATATTGCACCATTTAATCACTCTTGGAGTTTTATGTTCTATACTCAGGTTAGGCTATCAAATATCCCTCTTGCTTGAATATTTTATGACATGATGCCTTCCTCTTGCTCAGGGAAATGTGTCATCTGAGCTAATCTGCAGTCATTGGCTTCTAACACTGTCCTACTCCATCGAAGCCAGAGGGATTCAGCGAGTTTTGTCGCCAATGGCCATGTGAAATATTCATATTAATTAATTGTCATGCTCTTAAGAGGTAGTGTACAGTGACTTGTGTGGAGTTAAATTACCTTGAAAATGATGTACAACTGCCTTATGTCGTGTAATGGAATATAATAATTTTCTCATCAGAAAAAATATCCTACTTTCCCAAGATTATCAGATCATTTTTGTATGAGACATTCAATCTTCACATTACTTTGCTATTGCAATAATGTTACTATAACAATGTTCTAAAATTTTCAATAAAATAGTGGCAAGTAGTTGCAATTTGCACAATGAAACGAGGCTGTTTGTTGAATCTGAGTTACAGAGATCTCCTTTAGGAAAAAGTGTTCAAGCACAGCTTTGAAACCTCTTACAGATCATGTATTGTCCTACTTGACATAAGAATAAAGGCTCAATCTGTGATTTAATCAAAGCCTGTCCAAGTGTCACTCATGTGTTGTGCTTTGAAATCCTGGAATGTGTTTCATCATTCTCTCCTCAGCTTAAAAAAAAAGTAATCCATAGAGTGAACTGCATCATGTCATTTTATCATGCTGTTATACAAAATAAGGGTGCTAGAGAGTGTCTTCTAAGTGGACTCATAAGTTCTCAGTTTTATATCTATTACTGTATTTATTTTGATTTCTTTTTCAATTCAGTTTTCACTTTGATTTTTCAATTAACTTAATATCATGCTTGCTTTGTAAGGTATGGTAATTTCAATTATTATGAGAGTCAAAGCACAAGTAGGAACAGATTTTCCTGAGAAGAATTTAGATTATTTCTAACTTCCACAAGTTTTAATTCAGTATTCCAGGGTTGTTTTTAGTGGCACAAACAGTTCAGTACTTTGCTACTATCACTGTCAGTCACTCAGCTCCCCGAGCTCAACCTCACTGGTGCAGAAGCCTTTTCACATGCTTTGATCCTGTTAATAATTATTTGCCATGCAGCTGAAGAAGAAAAGCAGATTGAAAAAGCAAAGAATGCTGCGAACTGATAGGCCCATAGAGAAGGGGGAGTAAGGCTGGGAATGTTTTTCTGGGTTGGGAGTTTCAACCCTGTGCTGTCCTTTGCAGACATTTTTGCTGGTTATGAAAAAAACAGAGCGGCTCGAAGATGTCTGAAATTATCGTGTGTCAGAGGGTGACATTCCTGCCATAGATAAAGTCGTTGAATTTGAAACACATTCTGCCTGTTTTCACACACACTGTAGAGAAAAAATGCTGTTACTGAATGCATCCTCCATACGATACATGTTGTTCTGTTGCTCGTGTGTTTTGAATGAATTTTTAGTGGTCTTTCCTTATCTCATCCATGCCGTCCATCTTTGTTGGAAGGCGTTTGACTCCCAGGTTGGCTCCCTATCTAGAGTGGCTCTGGATGGGCTCAGAACAGAACTGGAATTGAAGATCCCTACTGGCCTACTGGCAGCAGTGAGAGAGGAAAGCCTTGGCTAGGGGGTGAAAGCAAGCCAAGAAGCTCAACTGTTTGTTCATCATTCTCTCTCTACTGGGTTTGGAGATGGATTACAATAACATTTTGCCATTTCTTCATAGTTACTGGAATATATACTGGACTGTTGTTATAAGATGCAAACTTCATTGCTTCTGCACGTAGTACTTAAGGCCATAATGTGCTCAGTGCAAGGATACAGTGCAATTAATCTAGTATATTAAATAATAATCGCAAGATAGGTTAAATACTGTAAACTACAAGACTGTTGGACTTTGTTTAGTTTATAGTATTGCAAGAAAGAAGTACTATTTTAGTCCTGCTGTCATATTATTAGACACCCCCCTTATAGAAATTGGAGGGATTACAGTCTGTTAGCCACAGGGAGAAAACATCTCCTGTGGTGTTAGGGTGATGAGTCTTTTTCCTCATGTTCCTTGTACCTTAACAGGGAACCTTGAATAGGATGAGAGGAATTGTGCCTGATGCTGAGAAGTCTCTTGAGCATACTCCCCTCCAACACATCCACCAGAGTCTCTAGTTAAGCTCCAAGAAAAGAACCAGCCTTCCTGATGCGTTAAAGTCTGTTGGCATCAGCTGCTTACACCCCCCTGTCTGAGCACACAGCTGCATGAAAGCCCACACTCGCCTCCACAGAGTAATACATCATGTGCAACATGATCCTGCAGGGTTGAAGGTTCTTAGCCTTCTCAGTAGAGGAAATCGACTCTGACCCTTTTTGAAAACAGCTTTTGTATTCCTCAAACCTTTACTGGGGCCATGATTGAAAAGACTAACTGCTCTTCATGTTTTCACAGAGACATAATTATTTTATACAGGAATTCTTTGTAAAAATACGTGCGGTGTAACAGAAAGCTGAACCTGTTAGTTCAAAGCGTGAGCATCCCACAGATTCCCCTCGCTTCCACCGTTGATTGACGAGACTGTAATGCAGCAGGACACAATAATCTATAACAGCATCTCACACTTCATTGGTTGGAGATGTGAATTTTCAGCAGACCTGGGAATACATGACAGGCTCCACAAATCCTATCAAATCATGACTCTGGAATGTCAGAAATTGCCAAAAAAATAAATAGTGTTTATGAGATTCAGTCCACCCTTCCTTCTATACTCTCAAGAGGAACATGTACATA
>VUQJ01015387.1:11815-30082 GCA_015108635.1 Andinoacara biseriatus | reverse complement strand
CTTTTTGTTTTTTTTTTTGAAATTTTTTTTATTTTTTTTTTTTTTACCCTACACATTTTTTTTTCTATTTTTCACGCTCTCTTGTTCAAATGTAAAAAGCCAGGCTGATTGCATTCTCACTGTCATGTACGTGTCCTCGCTTTTTCCTCTACCATCCTCCTCTTCTATGTCTCTCTTCTGTTCTGCTTTGGCTCCCATATCATAACACCCCCCCCAATACTTTTTCCCTCCCTCCCTCCTCACATTACGCTCAAGCTTTTCCTCTCTGTCTCCCTCTGTTCTCTCTCATTCATACTCTGGCTTCATCTCCGCTACATTAGTTATGCAGCTCTCTGTATCATTCGTCTGCCCGGCCACTGACCGGATAAACACCACTGCTTTGTAAGTAGTTCACAGTTTCTCTTGTTGGTTTTGTTCACTAGAAACTCTCTCCTCTTCATGTTCTCCAAGGCTTCAACAACTGTTGCTGTCTGCTCGGTATGGCAGAGACTTGCTAGCATGCTGATGCGCTCAGAAACACAGATGGACAGGATGATCCTCAGAGGAGGTGAGCAAAGGGACAGATTAGAGGCAGTAAAGCCAGGGAGAGCCAGAGTATGCATCATTACCATCTCCTGTCTTGAATGTCAAGTTTTTGGAAAAAGAGAGTTTGCCTGCTGACAGGACACCCTCTAATTAAGCAGGAAGTGTGGCTTTGGACAAGCTGGGTCACATTTTAATGAGCGCTCTTTATACACTGGAATAGCTGCAGCCTGCTTGGTTTCACAATTCAGTAGTTTGGAACAACAGTTGAAGTGTTTCATTGCTGTTCTGCTTTACATATTTCGGTTTATTTAACCTTTACAAGAGTAAGATTAATGCTTTGCTTTTTGCTTTTTTCATCCTTACGAGTGCTGAATTTATCTAAGACCAACTTGTTTAGTTGTCTCTCTTGTAAAAGAGATTTTAATTTCAATGCCAATATACTGCTTGAAAACTACGATTTAACTCATTAATTACAAGACAGTATTATACTGAAGTAGAAAAATGACTGATGACAAAATAAAGATTTTCTCGTTTGCTCAAAAGTGAAGAATAAAAGTACTTGCTCAGCAGTGTTTGGAGGAAAATCATCATGGTACAGTTTGATTTGCTGCTTATCTGTCACTATTTTGGCTGTGTGTGTGTGTGTGTGTTTTTTTTATAATCCCAGTCCTCCTCCAGCACATTTCTTTCTAATCTGCTCCAAAAAGGAAGACTCTTTATTCATGTTTGTGTCTTAGCTGATGTTGCACAGCCTGACCAAGAGGAATGTAATTTTTTGTTTGTTTTTAATTCCCTGTGTGAAGTTATTGATGTCTGTCAGTAGACTCTTTATATCTTTCCATGTATTTCAGTGGGGAATGACTCTGTATTATTCAGCTGACTAAGGTTAATATTTTACCTGATTGGACTTTCTTTTTCTTATTCATTTCATAATATGAAAGCATCTTACCTTCACAAGATCCCTATCTGAAGATGCTTATGTTGCAATCCCTTAAATTAAGTGGAGCATAACCATCAAACCTGGAGAGACTGACAAAATCCTTTTGTCACAGGTAACATTAAAAAGAAAAAAGGTGAAAAAAGGAACATTCAAAGCTGAACCCAGTATAATGACAATATTAAATACAGGTCATATAACTACTGCATGTGTCTCCAAAAGCCATATGAAACCGCCGGTCACATCCCTTAATAATCAAAATGTATTTTAAAAGTTGCTGAAATGCACAGTTATTCATACCTTGTGTTATATGGCATGAACGCAATATGAGATTAGTTTGGAGTGTGTGGCTAACGTTAGCAGTACTGGCACCAGCAGCCTCGGTATGAGCAAAGGATTAAAGATGGTATTGGCAGGTCACGCTTGGAGGGGAAAAAATCAAACAAACCAGAAATCGGAATCAACCAAGAAAATTCGGTGCACCCTTAAAAAAATAATCCAAGCACCCTCACAAGCTAAGGTGCTCATTGCCATAGTTCCATAACTGCTGTGGGAACAGCTTGATTGTATGGTACATTAGAAGTGCACATCAAACAGATCCAATTTGCTGGAGGCACTTCAGGAAGTGTAGGAGAAACTTTCTCAGGGGTGAATGGACAGTTGGAATGCCAAAGGTCTGCAGCCCTGTAATTGCTCCAAATGAGCAAATTGGTGAAAGCAAAGATTGAAGGAGGAAATTCATTACAACCTTGTCATTGTATTGACTACATTTTCTACTCAATTCCCAAGTCATTTCATAAATAAAACTACAAGAGTAGAAGTGTGTGTGTTGGGGGCGGGGGGGGGGGTAGAAATATTCTGGGTGACCCTTTTCTGAGGTTGCATTGTGATACTTGTGTGGTAAAACACTGCACATATCAACTCTTAGGAATGATCTGTGCATGGCCTGCTACAGTACTGATGGCCCGCAGAGAAATCGATGATTAACATATTTCTATTGGTTTTTGATTCTGGGCTGTGAATTAAGCCCAGAATCATCACTAGTTGCCTGGTGGTTGATGAGCCTCCCAGTTATGAGGTCTTCTTGATATGTGCAAATACATAGCTTAAAAGTATTTAAAAATTCAATGATTTTAGACAAAAAGAGAAGAAAAAAACTTGAGTGAATTCTTAATTCTCACCAAAAGTCTCGTCTTGAGCTGTGCAAGTGCTTTTCTGTGAGTGCTGGCCTAGAAGAAGGGGGGATTTCTTTGTGCTGCTTTGCTATGCAAGAAGACCAGATCAGAAGGCTTTTGAGCATCAGCTGATGGCAGAAAATTACTCATTATCTTCAGAAGAGCAGCTCGGCAGTATAATTGCCTCTAAACACTCAGACTTTATTCATAAAATCCACATGTTTATCTTGAGAGATTCTTTTTAGACAACTTTTGAAAGGAGCCAGTCTGAAATGATTATTGTGATTTGTTACAGATTTTCAGAGAAACGGGCATATTGAGAGTTTTAGACCTTCCTTCCTTCAAACTGCAGTCTTGGTATAGACTGTTATTCAGCACTTAATGGTTAGCGGCCAGTTAGCGCCATTCGTTCGTGACAAAAAAGGTTCTGACAGGTTTAAATACACCAGTTTCACTAATCTTTTCACTGTTCTTTTATATTGTAATAAAATTCTCAGTACTCAAGACTATTCAAGTCTGTCACTCAGGATGCAGGGAGGGTTTTTCTGGAAATAGAAAGCACATAAAGCAGAATGGCAGAAAGAAATGGTAAAGATGATTCAGGGGACCGCGCAGACCTGCGTACCTACTGGCTGCACATGAATGAAGCTGCTAGTAGGACTGATGGTGCGTGTTTAGTGTTAGTTGCAATTTCTCAGCCTGTATGGCGTCAACTCTGCCACTAAGCTCGGGATTTAAGTGGCGATTTGTCTGTGGTGTTCCACTGAGCCATGTTGTTGTGTAAAAGCTTCCTGTGCATCTTTGTACTCAACCACAGACGTATACTATATTGAACAAACCACATTTCTAAAAACACAGGCCTTACATTTTAATACAGGCTTATGTTGCAATCCCTTAAATTAAGTGGAGCATAACCATCAAACCTGGAGAGACAAATAGCAGTTTTACACTTTAGTGTTGTTGTTTTTGGGATATTTTTGTAACAAAATGCTTCAGAAGATCTTGCTGAAATGTGATTGAGCAAGATAGAAAAGTTGACAGTTATCATCATGTTGTGCAAAAAAATGATTACCTCCTTATACCTTAATCCCAGTTTCAGGTTGGCACAGTTGAGGTTAAATAAGTTGAGCAGAGTGTTTTTTTTGTTTTGTTTTTAACCCACAAGATTTTTTTTTTTTAATCTTTCTGCCATCATATTATTGTCCTGTGGATTTTTAGTGTTTCAAATGTGCCTCACTGCAGACATTGTTAATGAGAGTGAGTCAGCAAACTAAGTTGGTTGTAGGCTCGTGAAGGTGATCTGGGAGGTCAGGTGAAAAACACTGTGTTCTCTTGCAGACGTATCCAATTCTAATTGAGAATCTTTTGACCTGTCGGCAAATGATTTGTTGATGCCTTTGTTCGTTGGTGACACAAGGAACGTTAAACAGCTTCTTTGATTATAAAAACAAATATGAGAGTGTGAGTCATCAGAGCAGCTGAAAGTGTCATTCCCCTACATAGACTGTAGATGCTGAATACAGTATACTGCAAATGTTTTGAGTTACCTCTCACTTTCTTTCTAAAATTAGCTTAAAAAGTAAGGAATTTGTTTTTGGTCAGTTTTTTTGATGGCAATAAATCTTATACTGTTGGAAAACCTATTTATTTCCCCTGAAATGGTGCCACATTTGTAAGGAAAATTATTTTGTGCATTGAGTATGTGGGTTGTGCCCATGAAAAACTTGACAGATCTTCTCTGCCGATGCCAAACAGCTTATTCTGCTCTTGACTCTTATTTTGAGCTTCTGGTACCACAGGTGCTGATAATCAGGCGCCTGATTGGCAGCTATCTCCAGCTCACCTGTCTGTATTTCTCCCTTTGTTTTCTATTGCTAAATGCGTAACTTGCTTCTAACTCTCATCTGTCTGCACTGTAAAGTCGCAAGTTGCCTGAATTGTACAGACTTGATTGGCTAACTGGCATCACGTGTGATGACTTACCTCATGCAATTGGTCTTTGCAGTTCCTCAGCCACTAAACCACTACCATAAAGACTACAAAAGCTGTGCTGGTTGAAATCAAAGCACCCCATCAGGTTTTAAGTCATCACCTGTTTTGGGTGTAGGTGTGGGTCTTTATGGGACAGCTTCTGGGCCCAGATCCAGACCGCCTGTTAGTGACCCCTGATGTAGAGGAATGCTATGTTCTGTGATTAGTCCAATGTCTGCCTACAGCTGTTCTAGTGTTCTCTGAAGCCTCATCAGAAATGGTCTAAGTGGAAGGGTGGCTGTCAATAAGCCATTCTTAAGGAAGGGAAATGGGGGGGGGGGAGATGAGGTATGCCAAATTACACAAGAGATGTACTGAAAATTGGTGGCAACAGTTCTTGGAGTAATGAGTAATAAATCTAATGGTTCAAATTTTCAGTGTCAGCCATCTGTCAAACATGGTGGAGGCTCGGTCATGGTTTAAGGCTGCATTTCAGCCAGTGGTGTTAACATCAGAGTTAGATCCATCACGCAGTACCATCTAGAAAGCATCTGATTAGCAATAATTTAATTTTTCACCGTGACAATGATGCCAAACACTCTGCCAATGCCATAAAAGACGGCTTGGATAGAAAAATGCACAACAAAACACTATCAGTCATGGATTGGCGTCCCCAGAGTCCAAACCTCAACATCATTGAAGCATGTGGGATCATCTAGGCAGAGAAGGGAACAAAAGGCAGCCAGTATCCAAAAAAGAGCTTTGAAATGTTCTTCAAAAAGGCTGGAGAATTATTCCTGAAGACTACTTGGAGAAATTACAAGAAGCTTGTAATTTCTTTAGTATTTGGTGTGAAAACCTTTATTCTTCAGGCTGTGCTTAAGAATAAAAGTGGTCATACCAAATACTGACTTCCAAGCTCGTTAGAATGCCAGAAACTCTGTTTTAGCTCTATATACTGTATTTCCATGCATGTTTGCACAACATCATTTTGAATCTAGATGAGCTTGTTTCAGTGATCACCACCACATTAAAACAATCTGCCTAAAAGGTTTGCTTTGGCCCAATGTGTGGTTTAAAAAAAAATGATGTCAGCTATGTCGGGAAAAGGGTTACTCAGTCAGGTAAACTAAGATTTTACAGCCAAAAATTCAGTTTTTGTAGTGTAAAAGCATTGACACATGGTTATGTTGTCCCTGTACGTGTAACCCTCAGAGGAGCCATACCGATAGTATCCTAGAGCGGTGAGTGTTGTGGAAGGGAATTTACAGGTAACAGGTGGACTGCTGGGACCAGCACAGAGGCAGATGCAATGGCACCTGCAAACACCCCAGATTGATCGAAATGTGAAAAATAGTGGTACACTGACAACCTAGTGTGGTTGTAAAAGGGTTGTTTTGTTGTTATTTGGGGTTTTTTTTTTTTTGTTTTTGTTTTTAGCTTTGCTGTTGAGGACAGACGACAGTCAGTGGAGCTGATCCTACACTAAGCCGTCTGCTGAATTCTCCACTCCTCTCATTTATATTTAAAATCTTCTGAAACACTCTTTGGGTAAAGCTCTACAAAATAGGGGAGCTGGATTTTTAACATTTTTAGATGTATTTATTTATTTATTTGTTTGTTTGTTTGTTTTTTGAGAAATACTGTACATTGATGTTTACCTTTAATCTGTACTCTTCCCTTATTCCTAGGATGACTCTTTTGAAACTTGGGATGAGTATGAGCAAAACTCTAGAAAATGCTTGAATTTTTTTTTCTTTAAATTTTTACCAATTTTGGAAAATCTGAAGATAAACAGTCCATTCATATTTAACAGTGACAACTTCTTTATTTTTTGGCTGAATTTTTTGAAATTTGCTATAAGTGCCCTTTGGGTGCTTATCTATACAAAATGCTGCAGATGATTTTCAAGAAATACTGTAGATTAGCTTCAATTGCTAACCCTCTCTCATTTTTTTTTGGCCACTTCTTCTGAAACTTTGTAAAACTAAAATATTTGACAGTGGAGCGCTGTAGGTCAACAGCTCCCTTGTTTTTAATCCTGCTTATAGCAGTATTATTATTTAGTAATAGCACTTGTGTTATACGTATTTCTTAGGTCAGCTGTTGGCGAGTTTGTGTCTGTTGCGCAGATCCCAGATATGTAGCTTTGACAGTGTGTGCAGGAGCGCAGAACAAGTGTCTTTTTGCTCTGTTTATATAAAAATACAAACTAAAGGAGCTTAAGGTGTATACCTCAGATCAGACTTCAGCTTTACAAATGCTCTTACTGAACTTTTTTTTCTTACTTGACTCTGTTTAGCTGTTTGGCATGCAGACATGACATAACTGCTTTGTTAGTAGCTGAGAAAATGCAAAGCATTGACTGAAAGTTGAATCCCGTCAAATTCCATCTGTTTTGGGGTTTGTTTGTTTTTTGGTTATTTTACTTACCAGACTAATTGCAGTCATCTGGTTTATCTCCAGTAATGCAGTCATTACTGGAGACAGAGCCACACAAGGGAGCAAAAGACCACAAAAGTAGTAAACAAGCATTCAATTTGACCGATGTGACCCAGACTTTGTTTTTAAAAACACTAGAAATTAGTGTGCTGGATTATTTAATTTGGCATCCCAACTCTGGTAATGGGTAGAAAAATGTGAACCACATTTCAGCTCCCAGACCTATGCAGCAGTTTGAGTATAGCTGGCACACAAAGGTACACTTCGGATACCAAACTTTCTTTTAACATAACATCTGAGGATATTTTCTCCATCTTCTCTCATCTTCTCATTTTGACTGATATTTATTTTTCCATTCTAAAGTGAATAAACGGGGCAAAAAAGAAAAGAAAAGAAAAAAAAAAAACAAGGCCCCAGAGATGACTGCTGTTATTTTTATCCCCCTAAAAAGACACCTTGTCCTCAGATGCATTGCTGCAGAGAGGTTTATAGTGATTGAATTCTTAATACGGGGGGATGGCTTCGCATTATTTTCTTAAATTTTCCTTAGTCGCATAGCAACAATAATAGAGCCACATGTATTGTGCCCAATAGAACACCTTGAACAAATAAGTAAAAAATGGGGATAGAATTTACAAATAAACCGATCACTTTCAATTCAAGGTGCATGGAGAAGGGAAAAGTATGAACGAGCTGAAATCTTTCAGCACTTTAAGTATATAACAGCTTTATTGTAAACTGGAATACATCATATGAGAACAGGGGAAAAGTTTTTGTACAGTTTCAATATTTTGATGAACTTGTAAATGCATGTTCAAGTGCTTATTAAATCAAGTGCATGTATCCTCATTTAATGGCCACAGCATTTTTGTTTACCAAGATTAATTAAAAAGTGTTTGTCCTGCTGTAGGATGAAAAAAAGAAGCCCTCAGGGTAATGTTGAAACTCAAATGAGTTATCATCAAGTTGTCTTCATTTGTTTAATAAATGGTTGTCTATGGCTTTTGGATGACTTTGCCTGGGTGATCAAGTGTACCAGTAAATCTGATATCTGCTCTGCAATGCTGTGCCAGAACAATGACTTGCTCTGAAAAGGAGCTACAATGTTCAGAGATCTGCTTTAGGCAAAATAACAAAATGCTCTCTCCCCTTCTCTTGCTCTGTCTTTGTTTGACTTTGTTTCCCTTCTCGTTGCCCTCCCTTTTTCTTCCCTTTCTCACACTGTCATGCATTTTGTTTATCTTGTCTTTCTCTGCCTTCTGTTTCTCTGTCATCTGCAGGTTCCAGCAGTAGCTGCTCTCTGCTTCACCAACTGGGACTCCATGGCCAGCAGTGCTGCTGCTTGATTCATTGCACTGTGAGTTTACTTCTGGTTTGTCTGGGTACGCCTGCGTGTCTTGGTCTGTTTGTCTATCTGCGCTTTTCTTGGTTGTTAGGTGAGCCCATACAGAATATATACTTTAACTCATCAAAGCCTCTGCAGTGTCTGCCTCTCCAACATTTTATTTGTGGTACTGTTTTTGTCACTTTTTAAAGTCGCTAGCAATGGAGTCTGGCTTCTCCCCATGGACCCAAGTCTTGCTGTGATTAGTCTCTTATTCTTTTCTTTCTTTCATTATTTTGCTATTTCTGTACTCTGTGCTGCTTTTGTACTGAAGTACTGTCTTTCTTCAAAGCAAAAACTGTATACAAGGAAGCCAGTGTTCACAACTTGATGACTTACAGGTTATTTGCTACATCTCCAAGCATTGCAGTTTGCTTATTATAAGAATTCTTTGTCCATTATTTGCCTTTGTGCATAATGACCTGAATGACTGAAGCAGCAGATGAGATCTGCTGCAACTAATGCACACAGTGGAATATTAGAGATTATTAGTATCATGTATGGAGGTGAATTAAAGGCATATAGATCCCCTCTGGGCATGGTCAAAGAGGCAAATACTCCGCTTTTCCCCTCCTCCGCCCCCCTGCCAGTGAGAAGTTCTTAAAATGTAGCCTTCACCTCCTCTGTCTATATGAATACAGAATCCATGACTGTGGCAGTATTTTTTATGTACTGATAGACCCATAATAGACACACGATGTCTCCCACGTCAGTGAAAGACCTTTTTGAGTCAGTTTGCTTTTGGACCAGGATTTACTTTCAAACATGCTGTGATGGCAGATGAGCTTACTTTCTGCTTTCAGTGCCAAAAAAAGAGAAGAAAAAAACAAACTTGTCCTACTTTCAAACTGCAAACACACATTAGATTACCTTTTAAAAGGAGGAGGGAGGCGATGGAGATTTGGAGTTTCAGAGTGACTTGATAGAAAACCTTTTTTTGTTTTGGGTAAGTTGGATACTTAAAAAATGTAATATTTGAAAATGTTAAATTTGATAGTGATTTCAGACATTATATATTGTGCATATGTTTTCAAAAAGAACAATAGGAACAATAATTAATAAAAAATAAACATTTATTATTATATTATTTATGAAGTTTATATTGATCTGAACCACTGCCTTTTTCCTGCTCTCTCTGGTTTTTCTTTGAGCTCAACGTATTTTTGACAGAATTAGCTTTAAGTACGTTTGCCAGCTTATTGATATGTATTTCTTGGCACTTTCTTAGCTATTTACTGATGTATCGGCATTTGTAACAACTGATAAATGAAAACTTTAAAAGAGACGGGTAACAAACCCTTCAACCATGTTAGGAGTATTGATGTTCCATAATTTTTCCACGAGCGAGAACTCTGCACATGTTTGGAACGCCACAAATGCGACGACCAGCTGCTATCCGAGTTGAGCAGAGCGTAACCGAGTAAGCGATGACTTGTGACAATAAAACAAGATCATTTTTTTAAAACTCCGCTGTCATATTATCTTGGTAAGATCTCATAAATGACTACACATAACAGATTTCCCTAACAGTTGTTTATGTTTCCAATGTATGAAAGAAAGAAAATATTCTCGCTGCTCTGTTGTGAGCTTGAGACTTTTTGGTCCTATGAGTGAAAGACTCTAAAACATACATGCAGTCTTATGATCGGTCATAAACTATTGGTCAGTGAGGTGCTTAAATTCATTAACAATGTTTTGTTCAGTAATGAATGTTGATCCAGACATCTTTTTTTTTTTTTCTACTTCTAAGCATTTTGTTGATGACTAACCTACCTTTGCTAACATTGTCATGCACTTATTACCTCACTAATGATCTCTGTTTCAATATGTCTCAGTGCCAGCTGGGTAAAAAGCAGCCATCTGTGCTGCTGTGTCTCAGCAGGTTTAGGTCCTGTTCTGTTTGCACGTGCCTCCGTCTCCACAGCTCTTACTGTTTGTGTGCATAATAACAATAGATACTTCATGTGCTGTACTTGACCTTTCACAGAAAAGCTAGCTTTATCTTTGGTGCAACACTTGCTTTTATTTGGTGCTTTGTGCTGAGACCACGTCACCGTGTTGGGTCAGTTTTTTGTAACAACACATGTGCTAAAAAGGAAAGCCAATTACAACAATGCTCTCACCCCATGTTTTTTCAGGGCAAAAAAAACAAAAAACATTCTCATAATTTTTGAAGTTGACCGTAATTCCCAAATCTCCTTAGAAAAGTGATGCATGTGGCACGTGAAGAAATTCCAATATTAATGCTGAAATGACACTTATTTTCTCAACTATGCCAAGGGAAAAAAAAATACTGACTGGCTTATTTTAATGAGACCCATCAGGCTTAATTTCACACAGTGCACCAACTCAAACTGGCTGGTTGGAGGAAGCAAGGGGGATGAAATGCTTGTTTAGGCAAAGGCAAAGGGGCTGCATAAAGTGAGCATGGGCTCTCTCTTTCAAAGCTTTCAACTCAGGGATCTTCTCAGCTTTGTCCCATGAGCATTTTACCTGGAAGAGATAGTGGCGCAGAACGACATTAGCCCTCTCTCGATGCCTCTGCTGTCTCGAGTATCCATTAGTTTCTGCTGCTGTTAGTTTGTTTTGCACTTGGCAGTTAAGAGCAGGGATGGTGTTGTGTTCAGTTTAATTGGATGATGCAGTATTTTCTTCCAAGCTCTTGAAGCCAGCAACATTTCTTGGCCCACTCCTTATCACCATCCTCAAACTACAGAAAGAGATTATTGCTCACATTGCAAAAGCTAAGGTCTCTGTCTCTCTAAAACTAGGAAATGTTGAAAATGATGGAGTAGTCAATTTTTTTGTCCTGTTTTAAGTTTTACCTTCCTGATTATTTATTTAATTTTTTAAAGATTTGCACCAGTGTCTGTCACCTTTTGGAATAAACTCCCTGATTTCACATAACACAGGAAGACAGCTGTGAATGCTTTCCAAACCCAAGCCAGATTTTTGGATTAACATAGCCATTCTCCCGAGGACACAGTTAGCAGGCAGAGAAAGAGACAAAAGCATGGTTAAATCATTAGTGAAATAAGCCTGGCCCCCATTACCATCAGCCTAACACAGTCCAAAACCACCATGGGAAGAGAGAGGGAGAATTTCTTCACTCAAAGAAACACAGTTTCTTTTTATTGATGGTAATTGGGAGCCGTTATCAAATCTGTCCCCCACTTCTCATTTCTCCCAGAGTTGAGCACTGTAGAAGAAACGGGCAATTGTTCTTTGAAGAAAGTAGGACACTTTTTTTTTTTTTTTCCCAGCAGCTTCAGTTCTGTCTTGAGGCTGTTTCTGTCTCTTGTAGCTTCCTATACATTGAGCCTATATATGCTAATGCTTCTACTCCAGAAAGAATATAGCCTGGATAGGCAAGTTGTTACTGGAGTATGAAGAGTAACAATTTTTGGTCAGTACTGTATTTTGCATATATGTAGAGTATGTACGTTTTTAATGTCTATAATATGTTAGTATTTTACATAGGGATGTTCCTGGCGACTAATTTCTTAGTCGACTACACAAGGAAAAAACTAGTAATATAACACTCAGATCTTGAGTTATATTACAGGACTGTTTAATGCACAATGTCAAAAACTGTCTAAACATTTGAAAACATTACCCACATTCTTCAATAATGAATCGCACTTTAACTTTAAAACTTTAATTGATGTTAACTATATGAATATGCATTACTGTGCCATGCATTTTGAACAAAGCTCATTGTTTTACAATTCATGACACGCATCTCAATAAAAGTTTAAATCTAAAAGGATAATAATACAATACAATAGGAACATCCATCCATTTTCTTCCACTTATGCAGGGCTGGGTCACGGGGCTACAGCCTGAGCATTGACGTCCAGACCCCCCCCCCCCTCTTTTTGCTTATTTGTACAAACTTGAGGGGAAGTAGTCAGAAATGCACGCAAGGAAATGATTGTTTCTCGGGGGGTGCTCTTCATTTGCAGCCCTGACATCGTTAGGCCACTAGTACGCCTGGTACTGACTAGTGACAATTAGTCGTCTAGTTGACTAGTCTCGTACAGTACTGTACATTTTTAGGTTATTTCTTGCACAAATGTGACACCAAAGTATATAGTAGTTATTAATTACTGTGTTTAACCGGGACCCCACAGATGACGAGTTTAGCAGATGTAGTGTGTATAGCATCTAGCTGCTTTAGGAAGCAGTTTTAAAGGACATACAGTACTGTCTGGAAGCCTTGGAACACCCTTCATTTTTTAAAATACTTTTCTTTCAAGAAACCAGACTTTCTTGTAAATTTGTTCGATTGCTTGAGCAATAGTTCTCCAGGCTTTTTGAAGTTTCAAAGTTTTTTTTTTTTCTTTGAACACTGGCTGCTTTTTCCTTTCATTTTCAGTCTAGTCCTTGTATCTGACCAAGCAACAGATGAACCAGTGCTATGTCTACACATAACAGACAACTTAAGAACCAATTTTTAAATTGTATCTTTAGAGACTTTGTTGCTAGCGCTAAAGCAGTTTTGTTCCCATTTATTAAGTTAAATATATGAAAAAGGCCAAAGATATCACAGTTTGACAGGGATAAAATTGTATTTGAGATGCATCTGGACCATCAGTTGATTCATCTTACTGTTTGCTGAAGCCTCATCAGAAATGGTCTCAGTCAAAGGGTGGCTGTCAAGAAGCCATTCTTAAGGAAGAGAAACTGGGAGAAGAGGCTGTGGCACGCCTTGTTACAAAAGATGTAAACTGAAAATCAGTGGAAACAGGTCTTGTGGAGTGATGAATCTAAATGTGAAGTTTTTGGTTCAAGACGCTTTTACAGAGGAGGTCACGAAGAGGTACAACTGAGTATCTAGAGCCATCTGTAAAACTCGGTGGTGTTTTTGTTATTGGGGCTGCATTTCAGCAAGTAGTGTTGGGGATCTTGTCAAAATTGATGGAATTATGAGCACAGAAAAGTACCATCAGATTTTGATCCAACATGCAATACCATCTGGAAAGTGATTGGCAATAGCTTTATTTTTCAGTATGACAGTGATTCCAAACACACTGCCAATGCAGTAAAGACTGCCTGGATAGAGCAGCACACAATAAAACACTATCAGTTATGGATTGGACCACACAGAGCCCAGACCTCAACATTATTGAAGCAGTGTGGGATCATCTTGACAGAACAGAACAAAAGGCAGCTGACATCCAAAGAAGAGATTTGAATGTCCTTCAAGAAGCCCAGAGAACAATTCCTGAAGCCCACTTAAAGAAATTACAAGAAAGCTGCCTAAGAGAGTTCAGACTGTGGTGAAGAATAATGGTGGTCATACCAAATATACAAACAAGGGTATTTTACCTCAAATTACAATCTCATCCTCAAAAAACCCAAACCTCAATAGCATTTTGATACCAAGGGTTGGGATGGGGGTATTAATAACAAAGAGATTTCCTAATAAGATCACCTACAGCACTGTTGATTTTCTATGCCTTTGGTGACTTGCCACCATTGTTTGCTGTCGCAGTCTCTGTCTTGATGCTGGTAGACCTTTCTCAGCTTCAGTCTGGGACTTTAAGAGAAACACTTTTTAGACACAAATAACTGTTATCCTGTTAAATTAACACTGTCTAATAAAGGTACTTCTGAGCAGGACTGATGATGTTTGCTGCCTAGAGACTTCAAACCTTGCCTTCAAATCCTCCGGTTTTTAAGGTTTTGTTTTTCAGCTTTAAGGCAATCCAGAAATGGTTTTCAATATTTCCACTGCTGCACAGCAAAAAATGAGTGATTATTACTTTGCCAAACTTGATTTTCAAAATTGCAAAAATATACAGTATAAAACAGCACTTACTTGGTTTGAACATGGTCAAGTCATGTGCGTGATGGCATCTTTGTGCGCTTGACTGTTGAATTGTTCACATGTGGGTTGCTGAATTTAAACATGTGGTAATGAATACCTGCACCTTCAAAATGAAATTATTTGATTGCGTTTTATCTCACGTGCCACAAATATAATTCCATAGTTGTGCTACTATGAATGTGTTCACCTGCTAGTCAGGGGAGGGGCTGTGTGCTGCCTGTCTGCATCACACTGCTTGCCTTGCTATGAAATTCTACAACTACTGAAGGCAGTTTTAGCAAGCATGTGCAAGTGTGATGTTACAGTCTTGAAGCCAAAAGAATTTGCTGTGATCCCAACAGATTGCTATTCACTGCACCCCCACTAGCACCCGAGGGATATCCAGCTCTCAGCGCGCTACTACCCTCGCTGCTTCCTGGTGCCAAACAAGCCTCTGTCTCACATGGTAGTGGAAGCAGGCGGGGTATGTTAGTCAGAGGGGAAAGAGAACTTTCATGAGCTCTCCACAGTCATCACCAACCTGCCCCTGGCTAATAGCTATGTCAGTTTTACACCAGAGTGTGGAGAGTGTGAGTATGTGCTTGCTGGTGTGGCAGTGTGGGTGAAACAGAGAAATCATACAATGAGACGCTTGTTATTTATGCACCTACAACTGAATTGAGGTGTAATATAAATCAGCTGTAGTGATACACTGGTGTGCAACTAATTTGGTATTTAAATTGTTGTGTATGTTTTGTTGGTGCATGTGAAATCATGTGTGTGTCACTAAATGTGTGTTCTTTTTGTTTGTATTGTGCACTCCCACACATCTGGCTGTGTCTGCTCTGCCACTCCACTGGTGTTTGTCTGGAGGCCAGCGGGTTGGTCTCCCAAGGGACCTGCACTGGCTCTTTCCCAGGCCAGATTGCAGCTACTCTCCCAGAGCTTGCACAATACCAAACACTGCGAAGGAATGCTGTTCCTTTCTTTTTTTTTCTTATTCTTTTTGTTTTGGTTTTGCTTTCCTCTTTTCACTTTATTCAATCTGTTACCATCTGTTTCATTTTTTACACTCTTTTAAACATTACACTGTAATATGAAATTAACTAATATTCCAAAATAATGGATTAATTTGCATATATACCTATTTTGCTTGAATGAAATTTGTCTCCAGAAACTGCATTGCCATTCTTGAGACTGCAGCTTTGACCCTGTGGAAGAGCCATCAGATTTGTCACACGTAAATATGTGCTTTATTCGAGGGGGGAAAAAACCCTCAAATGTTTGTGGAAGAAAAGTAACCTGACATTAACAGCTCACCTGGAAACCTGTAGTCCTATCACCAATGGCTATATTGAAAGTAAACAACAGTAACAACTGAGTCTAAGACAGTTGGAACTGCTAAGTGATAATGACTGAGCCTCGCTACTGCAGTGAAGACATTGTTTTGACAGTATCATCTCGTTTTGCATCGACTGTTCCAAGTCAAATCTGTCAGTAAGTAAGCAATGGGAGGTGAGCTTATAATGAGGTGAACTTGTCACATTGCTCATTTCTGTCTGTCAGCACCTACCACTAAAGGACCCATGCAGCCCATGTTTATTCTCTGGTGGAAGACTTGAGACTTGAAGGAACTACAACAAAGTTGTAATAATTTTTGCAAAATATATGTGCTCAAATTGCAAGGATATTAATGTATGTTCTTAAAGATTCACTATTAATGATTCAAAAATGCAGTTTTTAATGCAGCTTGTTGTTTAGTTTAGTTTTTTCCCCTGTGTGTTTTATGTCAAAAACCCTGTCTGTACCACCACCATTTATTTAAAGCTCAGGTTCAGCTGTGACACACGGAGACAACTGTCTGTTATTCCAATATAAAACAGGCAGTATTATTTCACTGACAGTATCAAAACTTCTGTGGAAGCTTGAATCTCATTGTTTGTTGCCAGTGTTGCAGTTTGCTGTTAGACTGGAGGCACTGTCTCCTCTCCTGAGTATAGAAATTTGCAGTCGAGGATCACACATACACTGGACTGGACTTACGACCTAGCCACTGTGAGCTTCTCTGTTGTTTGAAAGCTCAGCTTTAGCACTTTTTTCTTTTTCATTTCCAGGAATGAAACTATTTGTGTTAATCAGTTAACACCAACAAGCTTATAGATACCCGATGGAGGGATTTACATAGCATACAAGTATTTATTTTACTCACAAAAACTGTAGACTTCATGGATGAGCTCTTAGTGCCATCAAATCAGCCCCGCCTATTTTTAAGTCTTAACAATATCCAGGTGGAAGAGTTTTAAAAAAGTCACCCCATAGTTGTTAAAGAGTTATTATTTGCCATAAAGACCAAAATAGTTTTCTGTACCAGACTGTAAACATGTTATTTTTCATTGCTGAAGTTGGGCCTTCGGCTTCAAGTGGCTATTAGAGAAACTGCAAGTTTTTCAACCCTGGAGGTCGGTGCTTGGGATCAGGGTCTGTGTTATTTATACACATTGTTATTTTCACTTTTTTCAAGGCTTTGTGAGTCCCCCATGAACCCGATTTGCCTTCATGCAAGCAGCCCAGCTGCAGCAGACAGTTTCACACAAACACAGAGTGGCAGCTGCAAAACTCACAAAGAGAGCCAGTCATCTGGCCGCTTAGTACATTACAGTGGACTCAGTCCATTACACTCAGTCCGTCTTGAGTTTCATCAGTATGAACGGGTGTTTGATGCATCATGAACATCACAAAGGAAATGCTCATTGAAAACCATCCCTTACCCTTAAAAATTAATTATTGCACCTTACACAATATTTTTACATATTGTTAAGTTTGTTGTTGACCCCTTCGTGGTTATTTCTTTAGTCATACTGGTTTTCCTATGTTTTCTTTTGTTTGAGGGTTTTTGGCAGTTGACATTGTTTAAAATCAGGATTTCACATGTTTGTTATGATTTATGGTAACACTTCCAACTGTCTGTGGTTAACTGTGATAATGTTATTTCTTGACTGTCAAATTTACATTCATTTATTTGTCATGACTTACACACCAGGTCATATAAAATGCAGCAGTAAGTCGAAAAGGATGAAAGGCAGTCACGGGATGTTTACTTTGTTTGTATTCCAACTCAGCTAATGATGAAGCTGCAGTTGGAATTATCGTCTAAACTGAGGCCTCTGTGCTTCCTCTTAACTCGTTTCTCTTGTCTTGCTCTCTTGGTGGTCTGCATATTGTTGACTCACTGACTTGTTTGGATTGTGAAAGTGACTATTGGAAATAATGTAGATTGCATACCATGTCGCTCAGTACTACTCATTTGTTGGAACATAACTCTTAAAGTTAAGCCTGTAATTGAGCTTTGTTTAAAGCTCTGCTTGAGCTGTGTCTGAGTTGTATTTTCTTCCAGACTGTGTTCTCCCTGTGTAGCCTGCTCTGCAGGTCACGTTAACATCAGTTGAATGATTTATCTCTTACTGGTGTGTAACCAAATTAGTGCACTTAAAAGACATGAATCTTTTTAGCTAATAAATCCTAAACTGACTGCGTTTAATGGTCGGCCATTCATCTGTTTTGTGAAACCTGTTTCTTTTTAATGGGATTCACCAGTCACTGTGAAAATCCATCTTTTTATTCGACCTGCCTTTTTTCAGTCAATACTTGTGAACATAAACATCTCTCATAAAGACACTATAAGACCCAGCTAGTGATATTGCTGATGCTACTTTGCAACTCGTCCTTTTCCAGCACGGTCATTAATGTTTATGTCAGCTTATTAATGCCAGAGGAGATTTATTATAGATTGAAGGAGATGTTTAATTTTACAGAGCGATATGAAAAAGTGTATCTCAGTCTTGCCTCAAAATCCATTCAAGCCTTGATATCGGATTAGTACAAGTTAGAGAACAAAAATTCTTCTTTTTTACAGAATTTACATTTCTGAACACTTGTGTGCGCATCAATAGTGTCTTAATGAAGAAATGGTTGCTAGGCAGAGAGGACTTTTTTGAAGGGGGGGGGGGGGGGAAGGCCTTTT
>VUQJ01015385.1:6122-21931 GCA_015108635.1 Andinoacara biseriatus | reverse complement strand
TTTTTTTATGGCTTCACAAAAGACTATGAGTTCCATACAGGTAAGGCTATTTTTTTTAAGTTTAGGTTTTCTGAAGTCTTTCAATGTTACACTATATATCTAAGTGTGAAAACCTCCCTCTCCTCTTGTTTAGACCCTCCTGGAAACTATCAGCAGCACGTTCAGCTCAACCCGCTGATCCGTCCTGAAAAACCAGGTACATCTGCTGAGCTCTCCTCCTGTCAGAGGCACAGATTTACTCACAGTGCTGTCGTGATTGAATAAATTAATTCAGATTGATGCATGTCTCATTTGTAAATGTGTTTCTTATTTGGAAAAACAGGTTTCGACTTGCAGACGGAGCCCACTGAGCCCGGACCTCTCGGTAAGCGAGCCAGGGAGAACAGAAAGCCGGTTGTTTACGTTGAGTGGAGAAATTATTCTGTTGTTTGATTCCCAGATTGCAGAGAGGAGCAGTACCCTTGCACCCGACTCTACTCAGTTCACAAACCATGCAAGCAGTGCCTCAACAGTCTCTGCTTCTACAGGTAAGGAAGGACTTTGAAGGGAGCAGATTTTTTTTTTTTTTTAAGAGAAAGCAGTGATTATGAATAACATTTCCTCCCAAACCAGTGTGATCCATCCATTCTGCTCCAGAGATGATGAATGGATATTTACTTCATGGGCAATGTGCAAGTTTGGTCTGTTATTCTAATGTAAATATCACTCGTGCAGAGTTAACAATGTTGATTCTCAATTATTCTGAAGTTCACAATGTGCTGGAACTACAGTGCATTCATGTAGATCCAAAATAAAGAGGATGAGGTTTTATACGATGCAGATGTATCGAAGTGTCTAAGAAAAAGCAACCAGCAGCCAAGCTTCTCTCTTTTTGCATCTCCAGAACTTGAAGGATAAAAACTGTTCAAGCAGTGTTTTCAAAAGCTCCATTATCCAGCCGAGTCCAACAGGACTAAACAGTGTATTTGCTGGGAACTATATCCATCCGTGGATTAACACTCATTTGGTACTCATTAGTGCGTATATGGTGCTGACTCAAAATAAACTGCAGCTGTAATGAGGAAACAGTGCAGTGTGTCATTAATTAGTTACAGATCAGCTCTAGACCGATGTCTGTAGGTGCAGTTGTACACGTGTGACCTCTGCATGTGTTTTCATTCAGTTTGCGACGGGTGTACATCATCAACAAGGAGATCTGCGTGAGGACTGTGTGTGCGCATGAGGAGCTGCTCAGAGGTGGGCTTCGTGTACTCTGTGTTTATATATTTGATCCTTGATATTATTTTAACAGACTTTTCTGTGTGTGCGTGTGTTTAGCGGACTTGTGTCGCGATCAGTTCTCGCGCTGTGGAGTGGCAGCAGTGAGTGGCCAGTGTGCATCACTAGGAGGAAGCTGCGGGATGAGCTGCGGTAGCTGCTGATGATCAGGGAGACCACCTGCCCGGATACTGCCGCTTTTTCCATCTCCTCGACCACATTCTTACTTTGCCCTCCTTCCTCCGTCCTCTCTCCCTCTGACCCCTCTCTTACTCCTGTGTGAAAAGCACTTCTGCATTTCAGTATGTTTCTCTTCATCTTGATTTTCCCACGTTTGCTCAGTAGAACCTGTGTGTAAGGATACGTATAATCCAAAGAACATTGATGATTGTATAAATCACTGGTGCTATAAAACTTCTAGAGGTGCACATAAAGCCACAGAACATCCTCTATTTTTTGTTTTGTTTGCATATTGTACCACATTAATCTCTTTGTGTTTGTTGGTATGTTACTGTATTTGTGTTGAAAAGCAGTGGTTGTCATGATCAGCTCATCAGTGGTGGCCACAGTGCACTGACATCAGACATAACTAGACGATATCCAGCCGCCAGCCGTCTCGCTATTGAAGATCATGAGATATGTGATGAAACAGGTAGTGAGTGACCTCTTTGAAAAGGAACCTCACAAACGGCCTCCGTACTACTACTTTGTTAAACTGTCACTATAAAGACTGAGAAAAAAAAATAAACTTTTTTTTACTACATCTGATCAGCGTGTCATTGACTCCGGTATGATTCATGGCTGAGAGGAAAGCGAGGCTGCAGCTCAGCGTGCTGAAATGTATTATTGAACAGACGTGAGTTACGACACACAGTTTATTCTCCAGGAAATGTGGCTTCCATGTGCTCGGTCCAAAAAAGTGACGCTGCTCTTATTAATCACCAGTGTCAGTATTTATACATAAAATAAAAAGCAGTAAAACTAATGTTACCTAATAAAGAAAAAAGTTTTCAGTGGTAAAATAGTGTCTCTATCACATAATCAGTCAAATCTGTTTCTGATAGAACATACAGTACAGTACACTTCATCATGCTCAGTTTGCTTGTTTCCTGGTACGTGCACACAGTGCTGTCCTCCCTTTCTTTTTCACAACTGTTCACATAAATGTGAAGGAATCTGCAGATTTTCATTCCCGCCTGTCTGGAGGAGAATCCTGCGGTGATTTGGGTTTCTTCTTGAATAAGAACAAGAGGTTTGGGAAGATGCTGGGCAAAGATTAAGTACAGATGGCTGCCAGTAATCAGGCTCACTGCTGGTTTTCAGCACAGCTGCCTGAAGCATATTGCTCATCTCCTCTTTCTTGTGTCACAATAGGAAAACAAACAAAAAAAGGCTTAAAAATTAGAATAGTGTTCATTCAGTCACAAAATAAAACATTAAAATAGTACAGTAACACTACACTACAGTAGTTTCCCCGGATCAGAACGTGTCCCGCTGGTGCTTCTGGTTTCAAGCTGCATCTCGATTCCCTGCCAACAGCACAGAGGATGGTAGCGAGGGCTGCCGCCGCTTTATCTCCTGCTGAAGCTGCTCCTTTAGGGTGGACACCTGCAAAAATGACAGCGGGTGACGAACCAGGTTTTAAACTTGTAATCTTTAATACTGATCACATGATTCAAATCTTAAATCCAGGCTGCAGATGAGACTGAAAACTAGACAACTTCCGTGGTGTTCTTGTCGTCTCTATAAAGCCAGTTCCATAAATGCTGGAATGCAATTATTTGTAAATCTCATAAACCCATATTGTATTCACAATACAACATATTAGATGTTTAAAATGAGACATTTTTCTAATTATTATTTTTTGTAAAAAAAAAAATAAAATACTAGCTCATTTTGTATTTGATGGCAGCAACACACCTTAAAAAAGTTGGGATGTGGACAAGTGCTACTAAAAAGAAACAGCTGGAGGAACATTTTGCAGCTAATTTTGTTAATTGGCAACAGGTCTGTAACGTGACTGGGTATAAAAAGAGTTTCTCAGAAGTACAGATGGGCAGAGGTTCAACAATCTGCAAAACATTGTCTAAAATTGTGGAACAATTTCAGAATAATTTTATTAAACATAAAATTTGAATTTCTCATCATCTACAGTACATAACATCAAAAGATTCAGAGAAGCTGAAGAAATCTCTGTATGCAAGGACAAAGCCAAAAATCAGCTGCTCAGGACGTGACACACCTACAATTTTTCTTTTCCAAGGTTATTAATGCAACTGACCAAAAAGAAGGTTGTGGACACTTGGCTTCAGTGCTTTTTGGAAAAAACACTTTAAGTTGAAATGGTTTCAGAGGCTCGATGAGCTGATGTAAAGAGCAGCAAAATCAGTATATAAAGCAGCTTGTGGTGGATGAATGGATCTGTTTGAGTGTGTGTCCTGCACACAACCAAAATCGGTGCTGACTTTTTAAAAAGTATTTCAGTATTACAGCCAATTCTCCACTGCAGTTTGGTTAGTTTTAGGGAACAAAACTGTTTGCTTGGTTTTAGGAGAGGACTGAGTTAAAAGAGATCTTTTTTTTTTTTTTGGCAGAAAGCCCTGAAGGGAAGCTTGTGTCATATGTGTGATCCATCTGTGAATGAACAACACAAAACTGCATGCCCACTTTGCAAAAATGATCACATTTGAAACTAGTTCTGCAGTCTTTTTACGATTAAGTATTTCCCATTTTTTAATTTTTTTCCTTGAAGTTACAAAGCCAGAACAATGAGACTGACTGATCTTTATTCACAGCAACAAATACGCCTGCACCACGTGTGTGACCTGCACCTGTTCCTCCAGCCCTTTCACTCTGTGTCGGTGAGCTCGCTCTCTGGTGCCCAGCGTTCGTTCGATGTCCCGAAAGCTCGTCCTCAGCCTCTCCGCCTCCTGCTGGACCTCATCGCGCTGCCTCACCAAACTCTCACACAAACTGTGAGTCTGCTCCATCTCAGCCAGCTGTGTCTACTCATGAAACACACACACACACACACACACACACACGGGAAGACAACCAACTGTAAAATGAGAGGAACAGAAAGTCTGGTGGGAAGCCAAACACAACTGGAGTTTTATAGAAGGAGTTAAAACAGACTAAAACAAGATAATGAAGCATCGTGTTTGGAACTACAGCCTGTCTAAGAACATGTGAAACAGCTGTCCAACGAGCTTTACAACACACTGCGTGTTATTTGTGACACAAAATGTGGGTAAAGTGAATCATCCACATGAAAGACGCCAAATAAATAACAGTCTGATAAAGTTAGATGCAAATCTTACTGCAGATCTGTGAACCTGATAAAATGAAAGTAAAAATGAAAGAAACAAAATAATCTGGTATCTTTAAAGTCTTTACAGATGCGTAACATCATAAATATAATGTTAACACCTGGGATTTTTATTAGCCAGCAGAAAGTCCTCCACCAAATGGTTGATGGCTCACAGAAATAAACCTTCAGCCTGAATTGGATCACACAACACAAAGTGTAACCTTTTCCACTCACTTTCAGCACAAGTTCAGCAGCCACAACTTGGCTGTTTTTCTTTAGACTTCAGTAATCAGGGATTTACTGCTACAGTTAAGGCACATTTCTGCAGCTCGGGAAAAGTCTGACTAAAGGAGAAAAGAAGAGAGATCTGAAATGGTAAAACAGCCTGAAATAAACAACTTTAATGAGTTTCAAAATTCCTCTGGAACCCACTGCAGCTTATGTGCTTGGTTTTGGCATGTCTGTGGTAAATACAAAACATAGTTAAGACTTTAGAAAAATGAAGCTTTCCCAAAACTATCCAACCATTTGGTCATCTGTGAACAAACTCCTCTGTTTTCACTCTGTGGACTTAAATGTTTCAATTTAACATTAAAGCTAATATTTGTTTCACATTCACAAGGAAAAATCCAGCATATTTCACACTGATGTCACCTTGGAGTGTAAAAAATAATTATTTACACTTTTTAAGCTCATTGCTCAAATCAGAATTTATAGCAAGTTTGGTTTAATTTATTGTGCACAGCGTGCGGTGACGCAGCCGTTCCCCACCTGCAGCATCAGGATCTGCTGCTGCGCTTCCTGCAGCTCCTGCTCGGCTGTGTTTAGGGAGCGATCCAGGCGACTCTTCTCTGCAGACAGCCGCATCGTGCCTTCCTCAGACTTCAGCTTCTGACGTTCAACCTGATGATAAAGTCAGGAATCACAGACATGTAACAACGGCGAAACGTGCGATCCAAAACAGGCGCGCAAATGTCTCGCCCGAGCTCATGCTCACATCAGGACATTTTAGAAAATGTTAACGTGCTATAATACTAAGATAGGATTGTGAATATACTAAACTTTTGGATATCAGCAAGTTAGCAGTGTTACAGTATAATTTTATTGTTTAAGAGTGATTTCATAACCTACTAATAATTGCTCATACAGGAGGAATTTCTATTAGCATGTAGCTATAAAGCTCTGGAGGCCACTCTGATTTGTGGCTGTACCTTGACCCATATTAAATTGAAACAGGTCTATTTTTTTCACATTTGCACAATTGCAGAGGGTCAGAAATGCCAATAATTACACGGATAAATAAAAATTACAATATTCTAAAAAAACAAACAAACAAAAAAAAGTTATTTTCATATTTTTATTCATCTAGTTTTCTGTCAGTCACAGGGAGCCACTCTAGAGCCCTGACCTAAAAGATGTCCTACTTAATTCTGTAATAACTCCATTATATTCATTATATTATATGACCATAGAGTACACAATGTACTGAATAAGACTTGAAATTGGCAAGTAAGACCATAAACTCCTTAGTAAAGTGTCTAGCCAGGTCATAAATCAAATGAGAAGAAGGTTCATTTTCTCATAGATTTCTGAACAGACTGCTTTGTTGCAAACAGAGGAGTTGCTCCCTTCGTTCCTCTAGAAAAAAAAATGCAAGTTTAAGAACTTTTTGCATTCACTTTTCAAACCCTGAGGTTACAATGTTTTATATATAGCGTCCAGGGTAAAAGCCGATATTTGTCACAAAGATTTTAAACATTAACTTGAAAACGTTGTAAGAGAAAATCCAGTTTCCCATGTGTTATGCACAAGATACAGAGCTGACCTTATCCAGTATGTTTTTCAGTGCATTCTTGTCTTTCTCCAGCCTCGCAGCCTGTCTCTCTGCATCTTTTTTCTCCGTCTCTAGCATGGCGACTGCTCTCTGCAGCGCACGCAGTCGCTCCTCTACGGCAGCCCGCTCTGTCTGAGTGGACTGGGCGCTGCGCTGAGCCTCTGCGAGACTGGCTGAACGCTGACGCAGCGCCTGACGGAGGAAGATAGAAATCAGTCACAAACACTGGACTGAGTTTGATGCTGTTATTAATCTTGTGCAGAATTTACTGTTTCCTCGTGTCGCTTCAGATCAGCAGCCCTGCAGCTGGACACGTGTCTTGTGGTTATCTGCGTGTCTCTAACCTCCTTGGCGGTGCTGAGCTCAGCCTCCAGTTCGTCTCGCCGCAGCTCACTCTGGGTCAGCTCACTCTGGAGGCTCTGCACACGCTCAGTGAGGGCGGCTGTGTTTCTCTTTGCCTCAGTTAATGAAGCTCGTGATGTATCCATTTGTTCCTTAATGGCACAGTATAATCGTCACATCACCATTCACTTCTCATCTACGTTGTTTGAAGCTTTTTTTTTTTTTTTTAAATCTGACTCTCTCACCTGTAGGAGACGTTTGTCCTGTTCAACAATACCGAGCGTCTTCTGCAGGGCAGCCAGACGACCCTGGCTGCTGCTGTGAACAGACGCTGCATCCTGAAGGGTCTGGCTAAGAGAAGTGTTTTTTTCTTTGAGTAAAGATTCACTTTCCTGAGATTTAAGCAGAGCCTGGCTCAGCCGCTCCACCTCCCTCTGCAGCAGAGACACACGGGCTTCTCCTTCAGCAACCTGCAATTAGCATGAAACCAGTTAAATGTGTATCTCAGGCTGCAAACCAATCAAACAAAAAGAGATTTATTTTTTTTTAATCACAGGGTGTTTTAAGTGCTGCTTCCACTGCTGTCTTTTTCCAATGTGTATGTGGCTGCTCCTCTCTATCGGCCTCTGCACCACAGCAGGACTAGTTCTAGGATTTCTTTGTGAGCTTCCTGTAAATGTTCTCAAGTGGGATATTTGTATAGATGTGGTTCAGCAAAGATCCATATTCAGTGGCTGGAGAATCTATGTGGCCCTTGTGATAGTGTACAAGTGTGTGAAATTTGATGGTCTAGCTTGAACAGTATATAAGTCACGGCCAACGTTACAGTTTTTACTGAATTTCTGAGTCGAAAAAGGGGGATAATTTTTATCAATGTGCACGACAGAGTTATGGCCCTTGGGCAGCATGAGGCCCTTGTGATAGAAAACAATTGTGTGAAGTTTGATGGGTCTAGCTTGAACATTACAGTCAGTGTTAATGTTTTCAGACTCAACTGGTTCTTCCTGGAAAACTTGTTGGGAAATGGGGCATAAAGACTCGTTTGACCTTTTGTTTTTTACTCAGCCAGTTTTCAGGCACATAAACCTTCCACACTTCCACAGCTGAAACATTTTAGGCCAAAATAATCACAATTAGCTGATTATGAGTCATAAATAAACAACTCTGTATCTGTACCTGTTTGAGGAGAGAGTCATGGCGGTCCTGGGAGGCCTGACTCTCAGCCTCTCGGTCTCCCAGATTCAGCTTGAGTCTCTGCAGCTCCCCCTCCAGACTGCGCCTCCCCAGCTCCACCCTGGTGGTTCGAGCTTCAGTTGCCTCTAGCGCCTCCCGCAGGCGTTTCCTCTCCGCCTCCAGACGCATCTCAGCAGCACGCTGCTTATTTAACTGATCCTGCAGAGACAGAGGGAGGAGAGAGGTCATATGAAGACCCCGCATTCACTTTACTCACATTCAAACAGAACAATCAAAAACACAGAGGAGCCACAGCTGAATGTTTACTTGTCTTAGAATAAATACAACCTTCATTGTCTATCAGTAACTTTAATGTTGTGTCTCTGCTCCTCCTGCAGTCCAGAACGTGAATCATTTTGAAAGGTGCTGGCATTGAAAACAAACATATGGAGGGCTGACACCAGATACCACAGGAGGTGTAACACTGTGTGTGTGCGGCATCTGTTGTTATTACATTTGTTGACACTGCACGCTTCTAGTTATTGTCCTTCTGTTGCGCCACCATATGGCAGAGCTGTGGTCCCTGCTGTGTGAGTGACAGTGCAAAACATGGAGTACCTGTGTGTGTTTCTTATCCGTCTCAGAGGCCTGCAGCGCTCGCTCTAAATCCTTCACCCTGTCGCCGAGAGCTCTCCTCTCTCTGTCTCCTCTCCTCACCGCCTCCTCCTGCTGCTGGAGCAGAATCTGGGTGGTGGTGAGACGCTCCTCTAGTCCACGCTTCCCTATAATGAGACATCCAAATAACACAGGCTACAGTAAATGATCAGATTTCAGTTTCACTCTGCTCAAAAATGGGATTTGGTCAGCGTGCGTTCGCTGTACAGATGGAGATGAGTGCAGAGTTTGATGCAAGCAGACTTTAAAAAGCGAGCTCATCTAAAATCTCCTACTTTCAAAGCCACTTCAGTAAACTCTCTGACCTTCTTGGTACTCCTGCACGGTGCACTGCAGCTGAGCGAGACGACTCAGAGCAGAGTCTCGTTCCCCCTTCAGCTCTTCCAGCTCCCTCTGCAAGGCTCCCAGCTGGCACAGGACATCATGCTTCAAAATAGCAATAAACAAAGACTTTAACTATACAAACAAAGAGATTATTCTCGAGTTACTGTGGACATTTATTGCATGTACTGTCATTTTTGTGCTGAATTGCCCATTACCTTCTCTTTCTGTGCGTCACGCAGCTCCTGGAGGAAGTCTCTGAGACCACTCCGCAGGGTCTCGGAGTCCAGCTCTGACTGAGGCAGCGGTGTAGCCCCCCTCTCAGGAGATACAGCGCCTGAGCCTAAAGTGTTGTCAGGGGTGCTTCCTTGAATTTCTGTACAGTGATGATATTGATATTAATGATCCGATAATGATTTTTGCAGTCATGCAGCTGTTTTCCTTTATTAATAGTTCTGTATCATATGTATATAACAATCATTCAGCACTTCAGCCTGCATGCATTTCTTCCACTCCAAATCAACTTGTTTTCTTACGTGTAATTTAGTTTGACTTCTTCTTACCCCCTTTCCTCACGTTATTTGATATAAATGTATGTAGAATAAAAAGTACTGAATTAAATATGTCTACTTTTATTTTTCTTACTGTATATCACTGATACTTAGGATTGAAAAGGCCTTCATGGACAATAAATAATGTATTTTATTGCATTCAGAACTTATAACTGCAATTTCGTTGCAAACACTAAACAAAGCTGAAACCACTTGAATCATTTTTATTTAATGAATTACAGAAAGGTTGGCAGCCTGTGGTTGCCCTGATTTTGCCCACTATAAGCTGAGTATCTCTACTGTATGTAGTTTATAAATAATAAACATATAGTAAGCAAATAATAGAATATAATCTACTCCATAATCCACTGAGAGTCTACTGGCCATACATGATCTAAGGAAAGAGTGTAAATGTCTTCTGTTGACTATAACGTAGATTTTACATCATAAAAAGCACTTGCTGCAAATTCTTGATCTAAATAAACTTTCCAACAATAAAGCAAACCAATGAAAAAAGTGAAGCCTCATGTTTCCTTCTTACCTTTAGCGGGCGAAAGTGAGGAGCGCAGAGGTGAGACGCTGTGGTGGCGTGACATGCTGCCGGGTGATGTGGAGCTCCCTCCTGGGCTCCTCCCCCTTCCTCCTCTGCCACTCGCTCCAATGCCCAGTGTTCGCGTCAGAGCCGACTGCAGGCTGCTCAGACGAAACTCCAGGTCCCTCTTTGCGGCCTCGGCTCGGGTCAGCTCCGCCTCGGTGGCGGCGAGCCGGCCCTGCGCCTCGCTCAGCTGCAGGCTGGCGTGAGCAGCGGAGTCCTGGGCTGTCTGAACACGCAGGGACAAGTTCTTAGCTTCATCCTGGAGCTTCTTCTCGCAGCCACGAGCCTCCTGCAGCTGAGCAGTCAGTTCTCTCTCGCAGCTGCGCCAGCCCAACTCAGACTCCACCAGACGCTTCTGAATCATAGAAAGCTGCAATAAAATTTTATAAAAAAACAAAACAAAACATGAACAAACAGAAAGCAGTGACCCACTGAAGACAGCGAGACTTTCAAGAAGCTGAAAATCTCTACACTGTGCGCCATCCTCACTTCTTTCTTGAGGGAGTCTCTGGCTGTTTCAGCATCAATAAACTTCTGTTTGAAGACGAAAACCTCTTTTCCTCTCTCCTCCTCTCTCTGCTCCTCCAGCGACAGGCGAGTCTGCAGCTCTGCCACCTCCCTCTCTCTCTGCTCCTTCTCTGCATCCAGGACCTTCAGCTGGAGCCAAAGAAAAGGATTTATTGGTTTAATGTAAGTCACTGACTTGTGAGGTTAAGACCGTGTTTAGAAGCAAAACCATGAGTGACGTTATTCCCCAGCTTCTGCTTTGTGTGAGGGAGAGGTGACTGCATCTCTGACCTGTCTGCGGAGCTCCTGCAGCTCTCGCCGAGCCTCGAGTCGTGACCTCTCAACTTCTCTCAGGCAGCTTCGCAGCTCTGCCACCTCCTTCTGCGTGGAAGACAAGTTCTCCTCCAGCACAGCGAGCTTTTGCTCCTTCTCCTCACACTGTCGTTTCACACTGACAAAACCAACACGCAGACACACACAGTCAGTGACCACATATCTATGACACCATTTGACATACTGTGTTTCTGTGCGTGGATACTTTGCCATTCTTATGTTTACCTGATCCTTTCTGTTTCTGCACTTCGCAGAGTTTCTCTCAGGTAAGTATTTGATTGGCTGAGAGCGTCTCTCTCCTTGGTGACATCACTGAAGTTGCGACGCAGCTCTGTGGTCTCTCTTCTGTAGCTCTCGGCTGAATCCTGAGTTTGGTTCAGGCGGCGTTCGGTCCCCAACAAGTCACGCCTCAACTGGTCTCGGCTCTCCTCGGCAGCCGACAGGGCGGCTCTGCACTGCTCCAGCTGGAGGGAAATTAGGTCATCGGACAGAATGAAAAATGTGATAACCAAACTGGTTTGTTTGCAGTATATCAGAAACAGTTTCAGATAAAGCAATGAAAACATAATTATTACGCTGTTGTGATTACTGAGTTCCTGTTTTCATATTTAAACTCAGCCTAATCTATCTGCAACTTAATGGATGACCTACCTCCTTGAGAGCGACATCAGCACGCGAGCGAAGATCACTGCAACTCTCTTGTAGACTGTGGAGCTCTCTTTCATGAGCAGAGGCAGCATCATCCAGCTGAGAGCGAAGCTCCAGCACCTCGCTGGTCAAAGCCCCGACTCTGATCTGAAAAAATAAAGCAGGTTGCCCATGTAGTTAATCTTCCTTTTGTGCTTTAACAACAGTAGTAAAATAGAAATTAGGACAGGAAGCGAAACCTTCCACGTTGCCTCCCATCACCTGTTCCTGCTCTTTGTAATCAGCTGCTTCTCTGGCCAACCGCTCGGCCTCGAGGGCTGCAGCTGACAGTTCAGTCTGCAGACTGGACACTCTCTCAGACAAAACCGTCTTCTCTGCCTCCTTCAAAGAAAGAGCCTGGGAAGACAGAAAATGTCTGGTTAACGCTAAAAGAAAGTTAAGAGAGGAGGGGAGGAATAACCTGAGTAGCGCAGGTCTTTCTAACAGATTATGATATATATGTTTGTGCGATATACCAGGATACAACCCTACACCCTGAGTAGTTTCTCAGGCTGGGATCAGACCTGTTGTTTCTCTGTCTCAGCCTGCAGCAGACACTGATCTCTATCGTGTTGTAGAGTCCGCATTTCATCCTGCAGCTCCTCTTTTTCTCTCTTCACTCTGTGGAGCTGATCCTCCATCTCCTGCCTGAGCCTTCTCAGAGTGACCTCATGCTCCATTAGCAGGCTATGCCGCACGACTTCCTGTGAAAGTCAAAAAAGCCCAAACTTGATCAGTACCAACAACAGTCCTCCAAGTCCTCCAAAATACCATTTAAAGTAACAGTGATCCACTGAACCCACACACCTTTTCCGAGATCAGTCTCTCCACCTCCTCCTGATGCTCAGAGGTGGCCTTGTGTAAGGCCTGCTGGGCCTCTAGCTGCGCAGCATTTAGAGTCTGAGTCAGAGTCTGTTTCTCCCGCTCAGCCTGGGCCAACGCAATCTCCCCGTCTGAGCGAACACGCCTCAGTTCAGCTGGAAATCACATGTGGCAAAACAAACAAGGCTCAAACACTTTCCTATCATTGACCAACATCTTCTGCTTTCATTCTCCTTTCCATGCCGTCTCCTCTCACCTGCAGCAGTCTCACAGCGGACCCTGAGGTTTTGGTTCTCTGTTTCCAGCTGCTCTCGGCGAGACTCCACCTGAACGAGCTGCTGCTGCACTTCGAACAGGCTGGTTTCCAGGGACTCGCGCTCCAACCTGCAGGTTACAAACACAAGTTACACCCACACAGACTCATGTGACCACTTTTAAGTAATTAACCAAGTTTGAAATCAAGCATACCTGAAAGAAGCCAGTTCCTCAGATAGCATGGTGTTTTCCCTCTCAGATGCCGTCAGCTGAACCACGAGAGCTGCTTTGTCTCGGGCCAGTTCTGCCTGACTGCGGCCGGCCTCCTCCAAGGCCACCTCGTTCCTCTGGCCCTCTCCTCTAGCCAGACTTACCTCGGAACTCAGAGAGGTCACCTCGCCACAAAGCTGTCAACAAAGACCAAAGTATAAAATAATGTCCAAGTAACCTCTGTGAGCCAAAAGCTCAGACTTTGGACTGCTTTAAACACTCAGTTTCTCCTATGAAAATGACAGGGGATGTGATTAATATTGCCATTTATGGCCCACAGTGTTGCTGTGAGCCCAGCCGTTTAAAAACTGTTGATTATGCAAAGCAATCAAAGTCCAAGTACAAAAATGCAGCCGATAAAAGAACAAAAAATAACAAATGAATAGTGTGCATTACATTACCACAAGCTCATGCCACAACAGAAGAGTCACTGTGTGCCATGTACACAGCACTCATGGTACACAGGTGTCTCCGGATTCTAAGCTGCTATTTTCACTGATCTTTACAGCATAATACAGTGCACAGAAATGCAACAGTCATCGTTCCAAGCATGTTTAAAGTGCCGTTAGAGTGGAAATGATGATGCAATATAATCTGTAGTTGTACCTGGGAGACTTTCTCCTGCAGCTTAAGTCTCTCAGCCCTGAGACTCTGGAGCTCTGCCTCCATCCCCACGCGGCTTAGCTCGGCGTCCTGCAGCGACTGTTGCAGTGTGATGCGGGCGGACTCCAGCTCGAGCCTGTCCTGCTCAAGCCGGACCAGCTCATCTCTGATGGTCAGCTTTTCCTGCTCTGCATCACGTTTCTGAGCTTGCAGGATGGCTTTCTCCTCCTCAAGCTTAAACACAGAGGTGAGAGTGAGACACATTCAAGTCCCTGACAACCTATTTGTAAATGTCTCTGCACAGTATCCTAATATGATGCATTCATTTCAAGCACACAGTCTTTTTGAAGAGGTCCTGCAACTCCCTACCTGGAGGATATAGGTGTTAAGGTCCACCTTGTCCTGTGCTAGGCCCTCGTTCATGCTGCCCATCTTTGCTAGAGAGTCTCTGAGAGCTGCGTCCTCAGACTGGAGCTTGTTGAGAAGCAGAGAGAGCTCGGTGTTGCTGCTCTCAGCCTGGAGGGAAATTCAGGGTCAAACAAACAACACATGGACCAGAGGTGTAGAGCTATTTGTTTTGGTAGCGGAGTGCATCAATCACACGCGAGGCCGTGTGCATGCCCACATTATTCAACTATAATCGAGCAAAAGTCATCAGATGTCAGACTGAATTTAAGAAGATGAAGTCGTCTGTCTGACCATCTTCATCAGTTTTTATATACTGCTTACAGCTCTCTCCTCCCTGCATGTGTCGTTTCTGCCTTTTTCATTCTTTCCTGTGGGATAGTTGCCCCACTTTCTCTTTAACTTTGACGCCATCTCTCACAGACTGAAAATCTCTCTCAGAACTGAACTGAACTGTGTTTCAGGTTTTTAGTCAAATTTCTCCACGCAGGTCGGCACATAATTAAAACATCACAGTGTCACAGATTTCAGGTTTATATGATGTAATAGTTTGTAATGATGCAGTTCTCCCCCTGGATAAATCCTGCATGCCACCTGAGTCCTTAGGATCTCACACAGTCCGCAACAGTTTCTAACGGATGAGTTCACCCTTATAGAAAACCGTATTGATTTTTCTTCAGCCTCCTCTCAATTATCTTAACATCCATACTGTTTTCAGACACTTGAAAAACTTGTGCTTACGCTGTATTATCAGGTGTGCTCCTTTTTGAGCCAGTAATTTGGCTGCTTTTGGCAGGTAATTATTGAAATGAACTGATTTCACCTTTGAAAATAAATTAGCAAACTCTTGTAAATCACCCAAAAAGATTTCCACTCCCGTGGCCACATTTTTGCTCATGCATCATCACACTCATGCCCGAATTTCAACTGATTAAACTAGCTGTGAATATTTTATTTCTTCTCTCGGCAGCACTAAACTTCTAACAAGGAAGCAGAACATCATTATTTTTCTTACCCGAGCAAGTGCCTCAGACAGTTGTGCTTTTTCTTGCTGCAGAAGCTGCCTCTGAATCTCCCCCTGCTGGTGAGTCTCCCTCACTGCAGACAGCTCGGCACGCTGAGCGGAGGCTCGACTCTCACTCTGATCCCACTGCTTCTGTCTGTTTGAGGCAACACGTGTAGTTTATTGAATATCAGGCAGCACTCTGGGCGTGTATTTTTTACTGTGTGAAGATTATTGCCTTATTGCAGGGAGGGAAGACTGCACGCAGACCAATTGCAGTGTGTGTTCACACACCTACTTTTACACAAAACTGTAAAATAAGGGTGCTGGGGCAGCAGTGTACGGGGCTGTTAATAAAATGATGACTGGCTAATGGGGCCACAGAGCTGACGCTGTATAGTGAGGCAGGAGGAGTTTGTTAATGACTGAGATACTTATGTAGAGGAAGCTGATGCAGATCTTTTGAATGGCATCCTGTGAGCACATGCTGCATGTGGATTAATACCCACATCACATTCACTTAATCTCTAGGAATTAGCCGGCTTACATCCTCTGTGTCTCTCTCTTCGCCCGGTCCCTCTCCTGCATGGTAGCCTCCTTCTCTTCCCTCTCGTGGTCTCGCTCGCGCTGCATGGAAGCCACAGTCAGCTGAAGCTTCTCACAGTCCATCTGGAGGAGCTGGCCGCTGCTCTGCGCTGCCTGCACCGCCTTCTCCAGGTTCACCTTCTCACTGCAACGTTCACAATGTGTGTGTCAGAACATAGTGTGGAGTTGATGCTCATTAGAGGCAGATTTCAAAAGGTGAGGTGATGTTCTGCCAACCTGGCCAGCGAGTCTCTCTCATGCTTCAGACGGTCCTGTTCTCT
>VUQJ01015382.1:12976-23167 GCA_015108635.1 Andinoacara biseriatus | reverse complement strand
AGAAGGAAAAGGGGGGGGGGGGGGGTGGGTGGGGGGTGCAGTTCAAAATCTGAAAGCAGTGGCTTTAAAAAAAAAAAAAAAAAATCAAACTTTGCAGCTCAAAAATATCAAGTCATTTATACAAGTAATTTTGTCTAACCTCCGCCCACTGTACTGTCACACACACACATTCACACTCTTCAGATTCATTCTAATATAGTCTTCACCAGGACTAAAACCCATTCACACCAATAAAAGCAGTCCCATCTTTTTTTATATATATATATTTTTTTGTTTGTTTGTTTGTTTGTTTGTTTTTTTGTTTATTTATTTATTCCCCAGTGCAATTCAGGGTTCTCTCCCCAGTTTGGTATTCTTTGTTACTGTGTCATATTTATTTGATATGGTTCTGCTTGGTCCAGTTTTCAGTTTCCAGTCTGGTCAAAACAAAAATTCACTTTATCAGCTTTGGTCCAGTCCAGAACAACTGAAGTGACTGAGTCTGTAATTAAATTTGCTGAGTTTTCCAAAGTTAAATATAGTTCAATCAAATCCAGTTTGGTCCAGCATTGGCCCTACACTATAAAAACTCCACATAGTTTTCTGGTATCAGTCCTGTTCGGCCATCAAGAGTCCCTTCCAACCAGCCGGGCTCCCTGGAAGTGTGAACTGGATAGAAAGAGTGAAACATGGATTTTGTTAAAATACATTAACAAAAATGGGAAAACGGTCATAAACATGATGCCGTTTAACACGTGAACACATATGCAGACTGAGAGAGAGTGGAGAAGCAAGCTTAAAATGACAGTTAACACATGTTCCCCGTCGAGTGTTTCATGTCTAAATATTTTGGAGCAGATATCTCTGGCATCACAGATCAGTAGCTGTTTATATATGAGCATGAAACACAGTATGAGCCTGAAACTCCAGACATGGATGTTTCCTGCAACTGCTATTTTCAGCTGTACTTAACAATGTGAATATGCAATGTGAAAAGGCAAACATTATTATTCATTTTTCACACAAATTTTTTTACATAAGAAGTCTAACACTGCTGCAGAGGCAGACTGAGTGCACGCCAAAGGTGTCCGCACCGGGAATCTAATTTGCAACACTCCACATTAACATCAAAGAAAGAAAAATTACACGTGAATTCAACATAAGAGCACACACACTTTTGTGTGTATTGGATTCTCATTGAGTTATATGGAAAAAAAAAAAGACTAATTCAGTTTTTGCAGCAAAATATCAAAACTACACTGACATTTAATACAACAACGAAGATAAATATACAGCATAGTGTCAGCAAGTGTCAACAAAATACTATGAGGTTTTATTATGGACAGCTGGGATTCTTCAGCCTTCACCAGCCATGAGCTGCGATGTTGAGATACCTCTATAAGGATTAGATGTCCCCAAGGACACATTTTGACCCAAAAGGCTCAGATAACACAACTCTGCATTACATAAGTCTAAATAGTCTTTATGCAGTTAACTCCATTTAGGGTTTGAAAACAATATGTCAACTGGCATGACCAAGTGTGTGTGTGTGTGCATGCGCGCTGGCGCGCGTGTGTGTGTGTGTGTGTGAGTGTGTGAGTGTGTGAGTGCGCGCGTATGTGTGTGTGTGTGCATGCGCGCTGGCGCGTGTGTGTGTGTGTGTGAGTGAGAGAGCGAGAGAGAGAGAGAGTGAGAGAGGAACTTTATTAAGGCCACCTGCAACTGTGATAGCCAACAAAGCAGAAAATTCAGTATAGTTATTGCTTAAATTTGACTTATCTACTCTAATGAAGCTCAGATCCGCACAAAGCAACTATGACTCACTGTATTATCACAAACACATTGCATTCAATCAAAAACTGATAGGAGACTAATGCTTTCTTATTGCCGTATTGACACACCAAAGCTGCTTTGAAGACAGTTCGTTCAAAGATCATTGCAGTCGCAATAATTTGGGTCATGCAGTGGTCTCCAACCAGTGCCTTCTCTTATATGACAGCAGCATAAGGTAGGATAGGCAAATAGAAAAGGAAAGAAAGGAAAGAAAAAAGTAGAAAATATATTTTTAACATTTCCCTTTACTATTGTCTGTATGCCTTTGCTGTATTTATGAAAGTTGCCCAGACGTTGTTTCTATACAGAAAAAAGAAAGTGAGCTCTCCTGGCTGTAACACATGCAGTCCAGTGCATTACTTTTACAGTCTTGTGTGCTTGCCAGATTCCAAAATCTAAGCACATTTTACTGCCAGGTGCCTGATAAAAATATAAACAAATGACCTGTGGGTTCAGTCTCTGTAATTAGTTCCAAAGCATTAATTAAAAAGTTTTTTTTCATGCAGCTCCAGTGTGCATTCCCCCTGTGCTCAATCATATTCACCTTATATTATAAAGAAGAAGTTCCAGAAGTTCTATTCAAGAGAAAATTGTGCTATAAGTCTATCACATATAATCTTTGGACAGCTGAATATTTGGATAAATGTAGAGTTTTTTTTTTTTAAGCCTCAGCACCAAGGCCAAGCAAAAATTCCCAAGGCTAGATTTTTGTTTTGACAACAAATAGTTTCTATACACCAACCCACATTTTTTTCCTTTTTCCTTTCTGCTGGCAAGTCCAGAGTCTGACTCACCATTCTCAAAGATGGTCCCAGCGATGAAGGACAGCTCAGAGTTGTGCTCAGCTTTGCAGGCATACAGCGCTCGAGCCTTCCTGCCAGTGAAACTGAAAATAAGAAGAAAGTTAGAATGAGCCAGCAATCAGACACCAAAGCAGCACCTCACAAATGACAGGCAGGTCACTTTATATGCTCTGCTTGATAGTTATCGCATCGACTTTTTCCTGCTCAACCTACACTAAAATGACATGATCTGGTTAGACTGTTATTTTTTTTTTATAGGAGGTATGATTTCTATAAATCATGGAAAGCTGCTCTTAGCAGAGGCTCAACAGGCTCTGTGGAAAGAAGCCGATATGGAGAAATCTGCCGAGGAACAGCACCATGTGAGGACCACCTGCACATGTTCAAGCCTGAACCTGATCATTAATATGAACGTTAACCCGACATAATAATTCTGTTTGGTAAATAATACACTCATTGCCTGCTTACTCTGTGTCACAACTGTGAATTTGTCTTTCAAAACAAGTCCTAAATCACTGTTAGGACGTGCAAATTATTTAAAACTTTGGACACGTTTATTTTCGAAACCATAAAATTTTATGGCTGAAATCAGGAAAAGCATGGTGCTGCACATCTTTACAGTTCTAGCTTTCGATTAATTTATTGGACAGAGGAGACTTACAATTTATTTTTATATCTCTCTAATATCTGCAATTGAATCCGCTTTTTAGAGGTCACTGCTTTAAAGACGAGCTATTTTGTGGGTGCAAAGCACTTGATAATAAGACGAGCTGTTATCAGCTACTAAAACAGCACCGGGACACCTGAGGCTTAAAATGTTGACAGACACTAGATCGCTACCAGGATCCAGCCGAGTAGCTGCATCAAATTGAGGTATATTTTTATTATAGTTTCAATAAAGAGTTATATCAGAATGACTGTTGCTTGAGGTGTCTTTAAAAAAAGTTGATAGCATATCCTTGATCCAAAATGTTGCAGTGACACTTCAAGGAGCAAGTTAGCTTAGAAACTCTCCTTTCATGGGAAGAGGAGAGGTCAGTCACATCCACTACATGAATGCTTCTTGAACTTGGTTTGGTGGAAGTGTGCTGTTCAAGGACACTACAAAAGTGGAGACAATTCACAAATATTGTGCACTAACCTAACAGGGGAGGAGTCACTGGAGGCAGAAGATATTCGCTGTGGGCTGGAAGGGGCTGAGAACATTGGCCAGGAGGGAGAACGCGGTGAGGTGGGACTGGAAGATGTTGCACTGAAGGACACATTCACAAAGAATGACATACTGTCATCATATGTTGGTAGAATTAGAAATAAAACCTCATGTTTATACCGTGGAGTACTGGAAATTAGGTCCAACAAGTGGCAAGTGTGACTTTTAAGGAATTTTAAATTTACCTTGCTGGTATGCTGCCACGACCCTTTGGATTCAGCCTGGAAACACAAAATGGAAAAAAAAATTACTGTATGGAATAGATTAACTTCAGCCTTTATTTGGGAAAAGAAAAGATCAAGAGTAAAGTTACAGACACTGCAGCTTCCTAAGAACAAAGAACGGATGGCATTTCCATGTATTGAAGATTATTCCAGAGCGGCACAGTTACGTTCATTAGTCTGCTGGTGTGATTCTAATATTGAAGCCAAATGGAAAGATTTGGAGCAGAGTCAATTAGATAAACCTTTACCATCTATACTTGGGGACAGGAACCTCCTTAAGGAAGGTCTTTCCAAACTTTCTAATTAGAGCACTGTCCCCCTGAAGATATGGTATAAAAAATTTTTGAAAAATCTGTAAGAATATTGCGTTGGGTAACGTATGACTCGGATTTTGAATCAGCAAAATTGGACAATAGATTTAAACAATGGATTAAAAAGGGCATTACCTCTTACTGTAGTATTTCTACTTTGGCGGATATGAACACTTTCCAGCATTTTTACAGAAACTCTGAATTTAGATTTTTACAGATACTTACAGTTAAGAAAATATTTTGAGAAAAATATTAAAAATACTGAGGAAGTTGGAGCAGATCTGATTAATATTTTTGTTGATATAATCAAAGAAAAAACAAAAACAAAAATAATTTCTAGACTTTATTCCTTCCTACAGCAAGAAAGGGGTCATTCAACAATGCATGTTAAAATTAGACGGGAGAAAGATGCTAATGCAAAACTAACTGATGAAGAATGGTTAAATATTTGTAAAACACAATCCACTACCACCAGTTCACCTTTGTGGAGAGAATATATCTGGAAAATTGATCTGAGATATTTCATTACACCCAAAATAAAACAATTAATAGATAAAAATACAGAATCCAGGCATTGTGTGGGAGTGATTCTGCAGGACATTACCATTTTTTTTGGGAGTGCCCTGCAATCTCCACCTACTGGAAGGATATTCAGGCCGCAATTAGTTCTATTATTAGAACAAAAATCAATTTTACTTTTGATGTTATTTATTTAGGGGATATATCTGATGAGCTTTGGAGAGGGGAAACACATTTATTACAGATACTATTAGCAGGTAGTAAAAAAGCTATGACCAAAAAATGGTTTAAGAACTTCCAACAATTAATGAATGGAAAAAATAATCTGGGAAATTTATAGTATGGAACAAATCACATTCTCCCTAAGATATGCTACTAAGAAAGGAGAGGAATATTGGAAAAATTGGTTGTCCTATAAACAGCCCCTAATAAGGTTTAAGGTAGTACATCAGAGTATTCTGATGTACTACACTTGTTTTGGCTCATACAGTATAGAGCTCTGGAGCCCTGCAGGTTCAAATTCACATATTAGTGAATCTTTTGTTTATTATTATAACACCCTGTCTGTCTGTTTATAGAATTACATGTATATATGTGTATAAAATGTATATACGCATTACCCAGAAATTTTTATTTTATTTTTTTATTTACTTTCTGTGGGTTGTTGACGTTTAAAGTACTGTTCATGGTTATGGTAAAAATATTTAGGTTTATTCTGTTTTGGGTTTTTTTGTTACTCCTGTTTTGTTTTTGTCTGTTTATTTTTTTAAATATAAAAGTAAATAAAAATAAAGTTTAAAAAAAAAAAAGATATGGCCAGTGAATCTAAACCAGTGAATCTAAAACCCAAAACACACGAGGAGAAATTCTGCAATATCTTAAAGTGCTGCAGGCCAGGCTACAACAACAAGAATGATGGAGGATAATGCACTAGGGCTCCACTGTCAACACAAGTAAAAGCTGTGGATTTCCCCAAGTTGAAGCCCCAAAACAGTTCTGAGTACTAACTGTTGAATGTTGTGGACTGTAAACACTGTAGGTGGAGATAAGAGTTTGCATGTTTGTCCTGTGGTTGCACAGGTTTAATTTTCCTCTTACGGTGCCCTTGACCAAGAAATTGGTTTCCATCTGTAACTGTCTGCTGGGTGCTACGCAGTCGCTTCCCACTGTCGCAAATACTTAAATACAAAGAATGAACTTCCATAGGAACAACAAGATATCATTATATTTATCCTTACATGTAACAAATAATCAGCATGACTAACATGGGGGACCGGGGGTGGGGGTACATCCATTGTAATTACAAACAGTTGTAGGGAGACTCTCTTCATCATCGATTCAGTTTCCAAATGGTCGGTCAACAGCGTGCTGCTAAATGTGATTGATCCTTCTAAGCAAGCTGTATGTCTTCACAATCCACTCTTCATTCAGTCTATCTAATGTTGTGCTGCAGGATGCTGATGACCTCACACTTCTAACTCCCCAAAAACACACAAATTACATAAAAGTCCTCACCAGATTGTTTTAGAGATTAACACGTAACTGGATCACAGAAAACAGGCATGTGAACTAAGCCAGCAGAGTCATGCAGAAACAGAACACCCACTACTGCGCAGCACTGAAAACACAGCCATGCTGCTGTGCATCATCCCCTACGTCTATGTTTATTTTGGGCTTTCTTTTGGAAGCCTCTGCTTCTTCATACTTTTATTGCTCATGCGAACTAAATACTGAAAAAAGCCTTGCATTCATATAAACCTATATCTAAAAAGAATAATTTGTCTTGGGCGTCTTGTGTGCAGGCCTTCTTATTCATATACTAAATAGTGCAGGCAGTTGGCCTCCATTGTTAAAATGATTTAAAACTGTTTCTGGAGCTACTTTCTTCTAATTTGCTCAATTGTCAAGGATCTAACAAGTAAACACATTTAACTAGTAAAAATAAAACACTCAACTGCCCCAATAATCACTGAGAGTTTGTCAAAAGAATGGAGCTAAGAGAGCATATTAAACCCAGCAGTGCCAACATAGTAACACTCACTATGTTATTATGGAGCCAAAAGAGTAGTCGGAACATACAAAGATGCTAGTAAGTGGTTGCTGTATAGATATGGCTTATTAATTATTTTATTTCAACAATCTGCACCTGCCTCACAAAAGCAGACTGTTACTGTTGACCTTCTTCCAGTCTGATCAATCTTACGTTTTATATAACATCACACTGGTTAGTCAGAGAATTATTTTATTCCTCTTATCTCCCTCATAACAGGTTCTAATTTATATACAGCAATTTCTACCATTTTTTGGTGATGTAACATATGGTTGCCATGGCGATGTAGCTATATTTAAGTTATATTTGTGATGTTTTGTTTTAGAGACCCTGTGACAGACTGGCAACCTGTCCAAGGAATTGGATAAGCTGAAGAGGGTGGATGGATGGATGGTTTAGGGACATTATAATAATAACATCAGTAATTCAATGCCCACAGCAGAAGACAAACCCAAAAACAAGGAAGTGTTAATGTGTCTTTCTTGACCTTAGAAAGAATCTTTATTGAAAAAAATGTCCCCCTCTCCATGGTTGTGGTTATTTTGAAGCTATTGTTACACCATCAGTACTTTGTGACTCGAGAGGGAGAGAAGGACAAGTTGGAAGAATTTTGTGAATCGTGGACCAATTGTCAAACCATGTTAAATTTATTTCATAAAACAAATCTGCTTTAAAAGAAATCTTGTTAGAAAGTCAACCACTTTCAATTTAAGGGGAATTTTTTTAACCTAACTCCCCTCTTGTTGATCGTTTTCTTTTTTTCCTGGAATTGATATGCCGGCAGCGGCTGCAGAAAAGACCCCCCCCCCACCACCACCACCACCACCACCACCACCACCACCCCTGTATTGTTGCTTGTATGTTTTCTTGGATGGCTGTTCTGAACAAAATTTCATAGTATGTATACTGATTAATTTCACTGTGCGCATGATGACAATAAAGTTCTATTCTATTCTATTCTTGATGTTAAATCTGAACTCTTTTAAGTAAACTAGTTACAGAACAGGAAGTGACATAATTTTAAATTCCCTGATAAATTTTTAAAATCATTAGTTTTTGGCCTTGTGAGACGGCAGTGTTGTCAGATGACCCGCTGCGCCACATTTAGTTTAAATGATGGTTAACCATCACAGTAAGACACTTTGAGATTCTCACTGTGGTTTTTATCACTGTAGGTCTCAACAGTTTTCCACCCGACAGAATCAGTAGACTCGCTACTTTTTTTTCCATTCAGAGATCAGTGTGGTCACTCTAATTTCATCTTTAACCGGCAGATCACTGCGTTCTGACAAGGCAGAAAATCAAAAACTTCATGGAAAGATGCATTTAAAGGCTGCCTTAAATTTAAATCTTTAGACAATGCAATTACAAATAACAGGAATCTCTAATTGTGTCTCTAACCTACATGATCTTTACTCATCGACTTAGACGTCTGAATAAAAATTTTACAAAGTGGGCTTGAATGCTGCTGAGGTGCTACACCACCATGCAGATCTGGGCTCCACAGTTGCCAGCGCAACAAATACAGTTAACAACTTTAAATTGGTATTTACTGTTTGAAAAAAAAAAATCAGCATGGCTTCCATCACCTGTAAATGTTGAGCCTGGACTCAAAGCACAAGGGTCAATAAAGCTCTCAGAACATTTTAGTAATGAGAATCATAAATTTTTCTGACTTCTTTCGTCACAGAGCCCAGAACTACCTGCACGCTCTCACGGTGAGAGCAAGATTAAAGTAGCGCAGAGAAAAGGAAAAAGTTCACGCTGTTCCTTCCTTATGCTACGCATCTACTTTTGCTAATGACCACATGAATTTATCCCTCATTAGAGAACTGCAGTATTCAGTGTAATATCTGTACATCAAAGAGCAGAAATGAGAAAAAAAATAATCAAGACGCTGTTTATCAATAAAAGCAGCCAAAGCAGACACGTGTAACCTGTAATCCACGTGTGTGCAACCGTGTTATGCTGTTAGAAGGGAATGTCTCTATGACAGTCTGTCTACAAATACTTAATAGATGTTTTTCTTCTTCACTTCAATGGCATGTGTGAGTGAGTGTGTGTGTGTGTGTGTGTGTGTGTGTGTGTGTTTCAGTCACTCTATCCAACAATTATTTCCTGATTTGTTTTCTTTTCTTTAAAATCCCCCCAAAAGGCACAATAAAGACTCTGACTTTCACCAAGAGACAAAAGAGCAGCAGAGAAGGAAGATTTGGCATTTACATTTTTCACCTCGGTACATCAGGTCCAATCCACTGGTGACCTTGTAGATTTGACCTAACTTTAACCCCAGAGCATGACAGACTGTCTACTTGGCTTTCTTACTTTATCTGAAATGTTTATTTAGCCCTACTAGACAACGTCAGATGTTTGTAAGTGAAGGTATGAGGTTTATAAAAGCACATGACTAGTAGTAAAGCAAAAAGCATGTGAAGAACAGACAGAGTTAATCATGTTGAACGCTTGCTCGGTACCTCTGTACCTAAGATGAGGGCGCGGGCTGATTTTTCATGGCAATTTGCAATGTGGCTCTGGAAGATTACGAAACAATGATCTGAGCTGGGATCCGAGTCAATTACGCATATCTATCTTTGCCTTGGCAGCTCCTTTGAGTTTCACACTTCGCTGACTGCTCCAGTCGGCCAGCTTAGGAAAGCCTCTTTCTCTTTCCCCTGAGGTGTAGTGTATTCATTGTGGCTGGCTGTCAAGTAGCTGAAAATCCCTCAATAACTAAATCTAAAGTCCTCTAATGTGTGTCTGTTCACACTGAGCTGGTAAAGATTTGATCACATGCTGGTCATTTTTTCTTTTCTTTCTAGATTTTTTTGGCATTTTTAAGTCTTTATTTTCAGAGGATTAGATAAGAGAGTAGACAGGAAAGCAGGGAGATTGCAGGGAGAATGGCACGCAAACCTTAAACCAAGGGCCCCGCCATAGCCTTTAGCTCATGTGTTCAAATCGAGTGAGCTATAGAAGTGTCCATAATGGTCATTTTTCATGCGTGACAAATGTACGTCAATAATTAAAGCACAAAGAATTAAAGCACAGTTTTTGAGCTTTGTGCTCAAAAACTGATGCGCAAAAATGGCTAAGGCAAATCTAATGAAGGGAGTTCAAATTTTCCTTTGAACACACATATATAGTACAAACATAAAGGGACCCAAGTATGAAACATCTGGCAGCACAGTATTCTGCACAAGCGTAACTATAAGGAGACAAAAAGAAAGAAAATAAGGACAGAAGCCTTTAAACATATAACTGT
>VUQJ01015376.1:15012-26626 GCA_015108635.1 Andinoacara biseriatus | reverse complement strand
TCAGGTACATTTTCTGGTTTCATAAAGACCAGTTCTATTGTTACTGTATGAAAATCTATTACATTTTGTGTTATAAGCACTATGTATAATGTATGATGAACTATGTAAACACAAATAACCTTTTTTCAAACGTCAATTTCCCGACAGGTTTTTCATGACAATTATTACCTCTACATATTTGCCCCAGATAATGATTGCCGTCAGAAATGGGTCAGAGCCCTTAAAGAGGGTAAGTCATGACCATGATTAGTAAATGTTAAACCACTGATTGTATATGATGTAAATGCATAAGGCTGGATATTTCAAGCAATATTTCCTTTATTTTGTCTGATATAGAGACAAAGAACAACAATTTAGTTGCAAAATACCACCCAAACTTCTGGATGGATGGAAAGTGGAAATGCTGCCAGCAAACAGAGAAACTGGCAAATGGCTGTAATGTATATGACCCAGTGGGCTATGGTTTGTACCGTTTCCCTTTCTCATATCCTTACTGAATCATATTATTTGTGTATGTGATTCCATTTAAAGTAAAGCTGTAAGATGTATCTTTCATACATGTGGTTAGAGTAAACTTGAGCAAAACGTAATTGTGTTGCATAACTTTTGTTTTACCAAATCCAGTGTGAGATTGTTGCAGACTTGTGAATTTAGATGGGCTAAAAAGCTTTGCAATTGAAATTTCTACTTTCCCCACAGCCTCTAAAAAGCCGCTTCCCAGCCTCCCGGATCCAGAGGTACCGCCATCTAAAACATAAACGACACGTGCTTTTGAGATGTTATTGAGGTTGTTAAAAATATTGAAGTTAAATAGGGTAGACCAACTACTTTTGTCAGTTTTAATGTCTGATACATTTGCCTACAATACAAGACTGCTGCTCTTGACATATTTAATAACTAGGTTATAAGTTGGTTTTTAACCATTGTGTGTTGATACGCTTTTTTTCCTTTTTGGGTCTATGTAATTCTACTTGAAAGCAATAGATTTCATATTTATTTTTGAACCTCCTAAGGAAGAGTCAGCAACTGTTGTTCTCTTCACAAATATAGTTACATTTTATTAAAACTTTTTTTTTTTTATTCAAACCTCTCAATAATTTATGAAAGCTTGTTCCCGCCATTAGCACAAAAAAAAAATCCTGATGGGCAGAGCTAAGTCAAAAATTTGGGTTGTCATCAAAACATTTCCACTTAATAACTTGAAATTAAAAAAAAAAAAATTCTCAGAAGTTTGAGTTCATATGTTGAAATTTTGAGATGCCTAATTTTGAGATAATAACTTGAAATTTTGATTTGTGGATGGCAAAAAAATAAATAGAAATTCAGTGGTGAAAAACCTCCATAACAATACCCGTACAAATGGCTTTACGTATAATTTTTCCCCTTTTGGAGACGGAGCTGGAAGATTCAGGGGAACAGAAGGTCATCGCTTTGAAAGACTACACACCCCAGGGAGACAGTGACTTACCTCTTCAGAAAGATCAGGAGTATCTCCTGATTAGGAGCTCCAATTCTGACTGGTGGCTCGTACAGGATGAGAAAGGGTAAAGCACATTATAGCCACTGACTATTTCATTCGAACTGCTTATATTTAAAAATAATAGCAGCGTATTTCATAAGAAGACCCTCTCGGCTAATTTATTTTTCTTGTCCCTCATTAGGAACTCGGGTTTTGTGCCCAGTATATACGTTGCTGAAAAATCTATCAACAACTTTGAGAGATTTGAGTGAGTTTGAATTCATTTGTTTTTCTCAGGGCCTTTAATATGTAATGTTTACATCTACTAATGAATGACTTTGTTCTCTACAAACCTGATTTCGTTATTAATTTGTTCTCCGCAGATGGTACAACAAAAACATTAACAGAGCGCGAGCAGAAGAATTGCTCATGAAAGAGGTAAAATAAAATGAAACAAATAAAAATTATTTGAAATAATCCGCTGATTATTCCATTTTAATTTGTTTTATTCTCCCAGGCCTGTTCGGCCAGAAAGAAAACTCCAAATAAGGATTTTGATGATGACAGGCGAGATTTTTACTCCTGTATGACACAGTGCATTTTGCTGTGACTATACCATCAACAACAATCTTGCATTTGCAAAATTGTTGCATATGCACCTGCACAACAAGAATCCGAGTTCACACAGAACATGAAAAAAAATTCTCACAACCACAATGTTTCCTCCAATGCTGAATTTCCTGCTTTGCTAAGTTTTGCAAGCAGGAAGGGAGAACACCGATCCATCGTCGTCTGTTAATCAAAACGGCTGCCAGACATATTACAAAATGTGCTTTTGAATGTGGGAAGGCTTTGTGATTTCATCTCTCTATCTTTAGGGAAAAGAAGGCGCATTCATGGTGCGGGACTCAAGACAGGTGGGAGTGTACACAGTGTCCGTTTTCACCAAAGCACCGGGGTAAATTCACATCTTTCATTTGTGGTGTTCTTATGTATTTACTATAAATATATATGTTTAACAATTCTATAATTAAGATAATGATATATGATAACTTATATGCTGAAAAATATATGATCATCTGATCATCTGTTCAGGAAAATATTTGCCTTAGAAATTCTGCATTGAACTAGATCTGCTATCATCATCAGGTCTAACGGGGAGAAGAATCCAAGAGTGAAGCATTACCAAATCAGGCAGACAGAAACAAGCCCAGCTTCATTTTACTTGGCAGAGAAGTACCTGTTTAGCACCATTCCCGAGCTCATATATTACCATCAACACAATGCTGCGGGTAAGCGTGCATGCTTTTCTCATGTAACTCTGTTGCATGAGAGTTACGAAACGCCTAAATTCTTGATCCCGGTGTATTAATGTTGCTCTCTTTCTGGCAGGGCTGATAACACGTCTTAGACACCCTGTGTCCCAAGATGGACGCAACACCCAGGATACTACTGATCTCTCAAAAGGTTTTACCCTTCCATTGATGGCTAAGTTTGCTGAACAAAGTCTCCAAGCAGTCACAATTTGTTGCTGAAAATCTTGTTTTTGCTGACCTCTGGTGGCTTGCACAGAATCATGCTTCAGATCTGTTAAGCGCATCCGCCCTAGACTGTTTAATGTAGACCAATGTAATTTCTCTTTGTTAAAAAGAAAAAGAATTATCTTTGTCTTTTTGTATATGATGCATAAAGTAACCTAACTCTGTGGTTATTTAATTGAGCAATACTGTGGGTGCTGGTGTTCACCACTGGTTTGCTGCTCAACAGATCAATGGGAAGTGAACCCTGGGGAGCTGATACTGGGTGAAGAGATAGGCAGTGGTCAGTTTGGACTGGTGCTGGGAGGCTTCTGGAGGGAGCATAGGGTAGCGGTGAAGATGATAAGAGAAGAGTGCATGTCAGATGATGAATTTAAAGAAGAGGCGAGGGTTATGATGTAAGTACAATCATGGTGGAGATCTGTATTGCTCTAAGTAACATGAGCTTGAAACCACTCAGTTTATTTGTGTGTGTGTGTGTCTGTGTGTGCATTTTAACAGGAAACTCTCTCATGCTAAGCTAGTACAGCTGTATGGCGTGTGCACACAGCATTCTCCCATGTGCCTCGTGTTTGAGTACATGGACAATGGCTGCCTGACAGACTACCTGCGAGAAAGGAAAGGCTCTTTGTCTCAGGATACGTTGTTGGGGATCTGTCTGGATGTCAGCGAAGGGATGGCTTATCTAGAAATGTCCAACTTCATCCACAGAGATCTGGTAGAGAAAAGAACTTTTTCACAATGCACATTCGTTTCCCTGCTTTGTTAGAGGAATTTATCCTTCCTGTCTTCCTTCCAAAGGCTGCCAGGAACTGTCTCGTCTCAAATAACAATGAAGTTAAGGTATCTGATTTTGGCATGACCAGGTATGCTCATGAAAATCTGTTTTATTTTATCACATCACCTTACTGTTACACTGAATCACGGCATTTGGCTTGCGTCCACTCTCCGCACCCTAGATTTGTTCTTGATGATCAGTACACAAGCTCACAGTGCTCCAAGTTCCCTGTCAAGTGGTCAGCCCCAGAGGTCATCAGATACTGCAAATTCAGCACCAAGTCTGACGTCTGGTCATTCGGTGAGCTCATGTGTTTGTCTGTCTTTCAGCTGTTTGGTTTGTATGTCTCATTCACTATCCATAGCTCTCACAGAACAGTAACGATGCCTGTCAGATTTAGCAGGTTGGGCGACAGAATATCAAAATGCTCTTTGTTTTCCCTGACGGCACTTTCACTCTAGGGTTCTATTGTACGAGGAATCAACTAGAAGTTAAATAAGACTGTGGTTTTGAAATCACATATTCAACTTTAAGAAATGGTTTTTTTTTTTGGTTATGAAGAAGGCTTTGGACAAATTTTAAGTTTAATAGGTAGCTATTTTTATGGTGCAGTGACAACTGGCAGATATACCATAAACTCTGAGACAAGTCGAGATTAGACAGGAGATTAAAAGCACAGAATATTTTTTAGCTTGACATGTTCTTTGGGAAAAGGATTCTGTATTTTGGAGTTATGACCTGCTTATGTAAAACAGATGTGCTAAAACATGTATCATTGCTACACTGAACGTGGACAGCAAAAAAAGAAGAAGACGGTTGTCTGAGGAAGCAAAAGAGATTCTTCATCTCAAGATTTTCACATTTTGGTTGAATGATGGTTTTGAAAAAGGAAGAAGACTGCTAGGCCATCTTCAGGCAGTGTGAATTTCTTGAGGCTGCAGCTGCTAAAAGTATTAGGAACTGTTTCATGGGACTGTTGCCAACCTCGCTGGATGAGGCTACCAGAGCAAAATTAACTCCAGACCGAGCAGAGCTGATCTAAAGGATCAAAGTACGAGAGCGTCTGTTCACACCGTACGTCACTATCTGAATGAAGGTTTACTCAACAGAAGAGACCCCGTTTTCAAAAGAGTGTTAAGAGAAGAAAAAAAAATTCAAACTCGTGCTTGATAAATATACAAATAGATGAGTCAAAACAGTTCTTGTTGGACAAATTTTTGGAATATGAAAGTAAAATGGAGAAATATCAGGTCCAAGTTTGCAGATAAGAGCATCGGGCACAGTGGATTTCATCAAGACATTCTGGGGTGAAATACGTAGCTGTGTCAGAGCTCCACCTCCGTCACGGGCTGCGGCTTTTCCACAAAGACCCAAAACATACATACGTGTCCACATCATTTTATTTGCTGTTTTAACTGAGATAATATTACATTAAATTGAATGCAATATGAACAATTAAAAAATACATGAATGCCAATTACTTTTGCAGCATCAACCTAATACTGAGTAAAATTTTAGGTGTGTGTGTGTGTAGGTATTTTTATTTATGTATTTTAGTTGCATAGGTAGTAATAATTTTGGCCAAGTCTATAACAAATTACCATTTAAATCAGGCTAAAAAATTAATTTGTGCCAATTCTGTAAATGAATAAAATAAACACAGTACACCAGACTAGAGGGGCTTGTGTTAGCTTTCACTATTGTACTTTAATGAATAATACAAGGTTCCTACCCGCTTGACTAACGTGTTTCTATATTCTTTAACAAGTGCCGTCTCCTTGTCCACTCCTCCTCAGGTGTGCTCATGTGGGAGGTGTACAATGAAGGTCGACTCCCCTATGAGAACCGCACTAATGCAGAAGTGGTGGATTCACTGAACGCAGGCCTGAGGCTCCTGAAACCACGCCTGGCCCCGGACTCTGTCCATCCGCTCATGGAGTGGTGTTGGAAGGAGGTGCGTTTATCAAACAGAAGTTCTGCTGATCATAAAATGAGCAAAGAGTGAAACGCCTTTTTTCCCTCCGTTTTCTTCCTAGAAACCAGAAGATCGCCCAACATTTGGGCTCCTCTTTCATGACCTGGCCTCGCTTTCAGATGTCTGAACCAACAACAACAGATTTGAGGATGTCATTTTTATACATAGTATTTATTTTATTTATTGATTGTCACCAGTTGTTTGTCAGTTGTAAAGTTAGATAATTACAAAACACAAAACAATTTTATATCCTGGATTTTGCACTTTATCTCTTTCATAGCTCTATAAGTATCCCTTATCTCGGCACACAGTCCTTTCACACACCTACTGGTGCAGGCTTCAGTAATTCTATAAGCCCTATAAAGGTGAGGTCAGTTAGATGTTAGTCCATTAAATACCTTGACTGTCATTAAACTGGATGTTTCACATCTTGTTTTCTCGCTGTTTGTCTTCATTTCCCACCACTACAGTTACAAAAGGTTGTTAGATAATGTGTTTGTTTCTATAAAAAAAGGTTGTTAAAGTTGCCAGATAGACACACCACATACCACAAACAAGGTTGACAGGTCCAGTTCTGTGACTCTATGAAACAATCTTTCATTCAAAATCTTTCACCCATACATTTAGCAACCAAGTTGTGCAGATGTTATGAAAGAGTAAATTATGGAGAACAAAAATGTTTTTGTGAATTGCAGTAAAAATTCTGCTGTAAAATTGGACTTTTTAATAGGGGAGTCTAATTGGAACAGCTCACTTTGGGAGCCAGACTCAAGTGGCCACTCAAGGAACTGCACTTTTTGGCACATTCCGTCTTCATTTCATGCTGGGACATACAAGACTGTGCAAAAGTCTTGAGCCACCCTGATTTCTTTATATTTTGCTAAGAAAATAGCGAACAGGTACATTGATTATTTTTTTTAACATGTGCAAACATGCATAGAATTACAGTACATTAGGCAACAACAGAGTTGGGACAATTCTAATAGGCTTGAAAGTCAATATTTGGTATGACCACCTTTATTCTTCAACATATTCTGAACTTGTAGGCAACTTTCTCATCATTTCTTTAAGCAGTCTTCAGGAAAAGTTCTCCAGGTTTCATTCAAAACTCTTCTTTGGATGTCAGCTGCCTGTTCTGTTCTCTGTCAAGATAATCCCACACCACTTTAATAATGAGGTCCAGACTATCCATGACTGATAGTCTTCCACTGTGTGTTTTTCTATCCAGGCATACTTTCACAGCATTGGCAGTGTGTTTGGGATCATTGTCATGGTGGAAATTGAAGCTGTTGTATTACATGCGAGATCAAAATCTGACTGTACTTTTCTGTGTTCATAATTCCAGCAGTTCTTACAAGATTCTTAACACCACTGGCTGAAATGCAGCCCCAAACCATGACAGAACCTCCACCGTGTTTTACAGATGACTGTAGACAAACACTGTGGAACCTCTCTTTTGACCTCCTCTGTAAATAGTGATGATGGTTTCAGTCACAGATTTTAAATTTGGATTCCTCACTCTATAAGTTACCAGTGAATTTCAGTTAAGTTCTTGTGTAATTTGGCATGCCTCAGCCGTTTCTCCCCATTTCTCTTCCTTAAGAATGGCTTCTTGATAGCCACACTTCCACTGAGAATATTTCTGATGAGGCAATAAAAGGATCAGCTTAAGGGCCAGATGCATCTCTAAGGTCCTGTGTGAGGTCTTTCTTGGATTTTTTTCCTGTTTCTTAAGGACATGACTTTCAGACGGGCAGCATGGTGACGCGGTGGTTAGCACTGCTGCCTCACAGTTAAAATACCATCTGGAAGGGCTGGGTTTGATTCCACCTTGATTCTCTCTGTCTCTCTGCGTGGGTTTTCACCAGGTACTCCGGTTTCCTCCCACAGTCCAAAGACATGTTAGGTTAATTGGCTGTGCTAAATTGCCCATAGATGTGAATGAACGCATGAATATGAGTGGCCTGGCAGAACCGCCACTGTGTACCCTGCCTCTCGCCCTATGTCAGCTGGGATAGGCTCCAGTCCCCCTGTGACCCTAAACAGGATAAGTAGAAGTGAATGGATGGATGACTTTCAGATACTATTCATTTGCTGAATCCATGCATCCATCTTCTGCTTATCTGGGTCAAGCAGCCTAAGCAGAGAAGCCACGTCTTCCATCTCATCCAAGGGACACTGAGGCGGTCCCAGGTTGGCTAAGAGACCAAGATCTTGCAGCTGTTGTACAGGGACTGAATAGCCTGTTCAGTGCCTTCTTCAGGTCTACAAAACACATGTAGACTGGATGGGCAAACTCCCACACGTGCTTGAATATGGATAAAGAGCTGGTCCAGTGTTCCATGTCCAGGATGAAAACTGCACTGTTCCTCTTGAATCTGAGGTTTAACTAATGGAAAAACTCTCCTTTCAAGCACCCTGGGTCCCCCATCTTGAAGATGGGAACAACCACACCAATCCAGAGGCACAGCCCCAGATCTCCATGCCATGTTGAAGAGGCATGGCAACATCCAACAGCTACGACATCCAAACATTTCAGGAACTCAGGGCGAATCTGATTCAACCCAGGGGCCTTCCAACCAAGGAGTTGTTTAGCTACCTTAGTCACCTCACCCCTGGTGATGGCAAGTCACCCCCTTGTCCCCAGAGTCTGTTTCCTTTAGAGAAGGTGTGTCAATATGATTAATGAGGTCCTCAAAGTATTCTTTCCACCACCTTACTATAGCCTCAGTTGAAGTCAGTAGTGCCCCACCAGCACTACACACCATGTGAGCAGAGTACCACTTTCCCCTCCTGAGTCGAGTGATGGTTTACCAGAATCGCTTTGTGGCAGACCGAAAGTCATTTTCCATGGCCTCACCAAATTCCTCCCACACCCGGGTTTTTGCTCCAGCCAATGCCTGAGCTGCATTCCACTTGCTGGTAACCGTCAGCTGCCTTCAAAGTCCCACACGCTAACCAAGGGTGATATCACTCCTTCTTACCACCATGACAGGCACCAACCATGTTGCAGCAGCAGCTCCATGCAGCAGCCTCAACAATGGAGGTGTGGAACATGGTCCAATGCTGCCAAGGTTCTGCTGGAGGTGGCAGCTGAAGATCTCACGAACTGGGGCCTCTGCCAGGCATTCCCAGCACACCCTCACTATACGTTTAGGCATGCCAGGTCAGCATTCTGGTGATAATAGGATTCTGGTGATGATAGGATTCCAAACCGATTGCCCGACCGAATCGCAGAGCCACCGGATGGAGCAACCTTGAGTACCCCATCCAGCGAATTCAAGAAGGCTGTCATTCGGCACATAAGCACAAACAACAGTAAGGACCTATTCCTCTGCTCTGAAGGTGCACGGAAGCGATCCTCTCGTCTATCGGTGAAAACTTTGACATACAGGCAGCAAGTCATGGGGATATAAGGATACCCACCCCAGCCTGCTGCCTTTCACTGAGGGCAACTCCAACCTGGAAAAAAGACTCCAGCCCCTCTCCAGGAGACTGGTTCCTTAGCCCAGGCCGTATATTGAGGTGAGCCTGACTATATCCGATATCGCTCAACTTTATTCACTAGCTCAGGCTCTTTCCCCACCAGAAAGGTGACATACCATGTCCCAAGAATCAGCATCAATAGCTGGGCATCGGTCTGCCAAGGCCTCCACCCTTGACTGCCACCCAACGCACACTGTAACCGACCCCTCCTGGGGAAGTGGGCCTACAGGAGGGTGGACCCATGTCTACTCTTCGGGCTGCGTCCTGTCAGGCCCTATGGGCTAAAACCCAACTACTAGGCACACCAGCACCCTCCTCAGGCCTGGCTCCAGGGTGGGGACCTGGTAATTCTATCCTGGGCGGGGTAAACTGTTCCCTCGATCTTTCTTTTATAAGGGTAATCTGAATTACTCTTTTTCAGAAGGACAATTTAAAACTTTGCTAAATTGCCTGTCATGTTCATGCCTTGGGTTAGGTTCATGCATGTTCATGCCTTGGGTTAGGTGCCTCTTTTTTATGCTTGAATGATTCACTGAACATAGGTCAGTGTTAGGTGGCTTAAACATTCCTCTGAAAATGGTCAGGTACTAGACTGGACTGAAAATGAGTGAAAAAGCAGCCAATTTTCTAAGAAAAACTTAAGAGTACTTTAGAAAATGATAAGAAAAGTCTGGCTCCATAGAAGCAAACTGTAAAGAAATGAGGGATGGCTAAAGACTTTTGCACAGCACTGGCTACCGTGCAAATAATGGCTTTCATGTGCATGGTAGCCATGAGTGTGCTGTGGTAAACACAGCACTGCCTCAACTATTTTGAGATATGTTGCTGCCATCAAATTGAAAAATGACTCTTTCCTCCCCCAAAATGGTACAAATTCTCAGTTTGTTTTCTATGTTCTACTGCGAATAAATTATGGATTTATGAGATTTACAAATCATTGCATTCAGTTTTGTTTTAACACTTTACACAGTATCCCAACCTTTCTGGAACAGAAGTTGAATTTATTTAATATATAGTGCAGTACTCAATGCATGCATTTGAAATTACACGGTCAACTAAGTGCAACTTGAATTTTGAACTATAAATGAATGAAATAGGGAACTATATATATATATATATATATATGTGTGTGTGTGTGTGTGTGTGTGTGTGTGTGCATCATACACTTAAAATTCATACAAAAAACTGAGAAACAGAATACAAGAGAGACCCCATTCCCTTTAAACGAGGTTACTCTCTGTTCTTTGACCATCCTGATCACTTTCATACAACATATACCCACAGCATCTGATGTTAATAGATTAGAATTCTGAAAGGAATTACCCGTATATCTGTACCCAAAGTAAGGTTTTCTTAAAAGCAGAAAAATTAAAGCTCAAATAAACCGAATCAACATGTCGGGGCCCCTCTCATCATCGCCTATCGACACTGTGACTGTCCCTTTAAGAAATGCACTTGCAGCCATTTTCTGCTCTTTGTGTGGGGTGGATTAGCACCGGGTTGGTACTGGGCGAAACTAGAGCATCAATCGACACAGAAGACGTGAAGGGGGAAAAAAAGCCTAGGAAATATTGGATTGCCGTCGCAGACCGCGACACGGTCCGCCCGCTTTACTTTGTCGCCGGACGGACATGCAATTTTCAGGTATGTGGCAAAAAGTAGCGGTGGATGCAGCCGCAGCGCTGACGGTGAGCGGGGCTGGTGATGTGCTCTGGGTAGTGATGATGGCTGGAGACTGGAGTGCTGTTTTTTTTTTTGTTATTCTTCCTCCTTTTTGCATTTCACATCCTTTCCTTCTACTTCTCTGTCTCTCCACAAGCATAAGAATAGCGTGATCCTATAGGAGGGATGTGGGGGTGTGTGTGATTTTGATCGAGCGCCCCGGTTATCGCGGATAATTGTGACACATGAATGGGATCCCCGTTAGCTTACAGCGGCACCGTAGCTCACGCTGAGATGGGTGGGGTGAGGAGAGTGTTCCTGATGAATGATGGAGCACGTAAAGCTGAACGGTTTTCTGACATAAAAGCCTTTTCGCTGCATAGATGGAGAAATATGTCCGCTATGATAGTAAGAAGAACGGTCTTGATGCTTCAAACTGCTCGATTTCACAACGACGCTCTCACTTTTTTTTTTTTTTTTTTTAAAGCTTCCCTCCCTCCTGTGTGCCCCCTCCTTCCATCAGACCAACAGGCCACAGCAGGCGAGATGCACAGGATTGCTTCACAGCTTTCACAGCAGCAGTCACGCAGGCCTGTTACTGGTTCACAAATGACAGGTTCACCCACTTCCGTTTCAGACAGGCGTCTAACCCCCATTTTTTTCTTTTTAGATGTATCATCTCTAGACAAACCTCAGGCCCATTTGAGTAGAAATAT